>JAODAL010021131.1:0-67772 GCA_025379985.1 Phyllomedusa bahiana | reverse complement strand
CACGTAAAAGGACCACCCCCCGGAAACACTGATGAAGCCCCCGAGACCCCAGACCCCGACACTGTAGGAAGGCCCCAGACCCTGACCGTAAAAGGCCCTGAAAACCCCAGACCCTTTGTTAAAGGCCCTAGACCCAGACCTTTGAATCCGAGCAATTTAAAGAGAGACCCCAGCCCCTGTTATGAAGGACCTGAACCCCAACCTGCACTGTGAAGACCGAGACCCCAACCCGACACGGAAAAAACCTGAACCCCAGACCCACACTGTATGAAGGACCTGAGCCCCCCAAACCGTAGAAGGGACCAAACCCCCCGCCCCACATGGAAAGGCCTAGACCCCGACCCACACTGATAAAAGGCCCTAGCCCCCAAAGACCTACACTTATAAAACCCTGGCCCCCCTGACACGTATAAAGGGACCTAAACCCCCCCCTGACACTGTAAAAAGGGGCCTGAGACCCCGCCCCTTTAATGAAGAAGTGCCCCCAGACCCTGACACTGTAAAAACCTAACCCCCCCCGCATTAGACCTGAACCCCAAACCCCCTGACACTGATAAGGCCCTGAGACCCAGACCCGACACTGTATAAAGGGGCCCTGAGCCCCCCGACCCTAAAAACTGTATAAAGGGCCCCTGACCCCCCCGCCCCTTACACTGTAAAAAACGAGACCCCAGACCCTGACACTGAGAAATGAAAGACCCCCTGACACTGTATGAGGCCCCTGAGACCCCAGACCCTGAACTGATGAAGGACCTGCACCCCAGACCCGAAGGGGAAAAATAAAAAAAAAAAAGGAACCTGAGACCCCCACCTTTTGAGACTGGACCCAGCCCCCTGACACTGTTAAAGACCTTTAACCCCAGCCGCACTTTTAAAAGGACCTAAACCCCCCCCCATAACTCCCCCCCTGACACGGGATGAAGACCTGAACCCCAGCCCCTGACCGTATAAAACCCGAACCCCCCCCCTGACAATGTATAAGGCCAGCCCCCCAACCCTCACTGTATGAAGGACCTGAGACCCCAGCCCTAAACCCGATAAAGGGACCAACCCGACCCTGTTAGAAGGCCCCAGGCCCGACCCTGAACGAAAAAAGGGAAACCCCAGCCTGACATGTATAAAAAACCTGAGCCCCCGCCCCCTGACCTTTTTAAAAAAAGGGACCCCCAAAAGGGAAAACCCAACCCCTGAACGTATGAAGGGACCTAGACCCCAGACCCGACATGTATAAGGGAAAACTAGACCCTGAAACTGTATGAAGGACCTAGACCCCGCCCCTGCCCCAAAAAACCCCCCAAACCCGAGAACCCGATCCGAGACCCCAGACCCCTGACACTGTTAAAAAGGACCTGAGCCCCAGCCCCGAACTGTAGAAAACCCTGAGACCCCGCCCCTTTACATGTATAAAGGCCCCCGGCCCCAACGGGAAAACCCCAACCCTGACACTGTTAAAGGACCTGAGACCCAAACCCTGACACTGTATAAAAGGACCAACCCCAGCCCCCTGACACGTGAAGGACCTGAACCCCAACCCTACACTGTAGAAGGACCAGCCCCGACCGGGGTATAAGGACTAAACCCCAGACCTGAAGATGAAGGATGAGCCCCCAGACCCCTGACACTGAATGAAGGGACCTGAGACCCCAAAACCCTGACAAGGGTTTGAAGGCCTGGAACCCCAGACCCTACACGTATAAAGGGACCTGAAACCCCGACCCGACACGTAGAAGGACCAGACCCCGCCCCCCACGTTAAAGGACCGAGCCCCCCAGACCCTACACTGATGACCTGAGACCCAGACCCTGACACTGTATGAGGACCTAAAGACCCCCAGACCCTGACACTGTATGAAGGACCGGGAAGACCCCGGACCCTGACACGTATGAAGGAAATGAGACCCCAGACCCTGACACTGTATGAACGACCTGAGAAACCAGACCCTGACACTGTATGAAGGACCTGAGACCCCTGACACTGTATGAAGGACCTGAGACCCCAGACCTACACTGTATAAAAGGACCTGAGACCCCCAGACCCTGACACTGAATGAAGGACCTGAGACCCCAGACCCTGACCACGTATAAAGGACCGGGAGACCCCATACCCTGACACTGTATGAAGGACCTAGACCCCAAAATCACTGTATAGGACCTGGTATGAAGATAAAGGACCCCCAGACCCTGACACTGTATGAAGGACCTGAGACCCCAGACCCTGACACTGTATGAGGACCTGAGACCCAGACCCTGACACTGTATGACCGACCTGAGACCCCAGACCCTGACCACTGTAGAAGGACCTGAGACCCCGACCCTGACACTGTTGAAGGACCTGAGACCCCAGACCCTGACACTGTATAAGGACCTGAGCCCCAGACCCTGACCCTGTATGAAGGACCTGACCCAGACCCTGACACTGTAAAAGGACCCAGACCCTGACACTGTATGAAGGACCCTGAGACCCCAGACACTGAACATGTTGAAGACCCCAGACCCTGACACTGTTATGAAGGACCTGAGACCCCAGACCCTGACACTGTAATGAAGGACCTGCATGAACCCCGACCTGACCCTGTATGAATGACCTGAGACCCCAGACCCTGACACTGTATGAAGGACCTGAGACCCCAGACCCTGACACTGTATGAAGGACCTGAGACCCCAGACCCTGACACTGTATGAAGGACCTGAGACCCCAGACCCTGACACTGTAGGAACGACCCGAGACCCCAGACCCTGACACTGTATGAAGGACCTGAGACCCCAGACCCTGACACTGTATGAAGGACCTGAGACCCCAGACCCAGACACTGTATGAAGGACCTGAGACCCCAGACCCTGACACTGTATGAAGGACCTGAGACCCCAGACCCTGACACTGTATGAAGGACCTGAGACCCCAGACCCTGACACTGTATGAAGGACCTGAGACCCCAGACCCTGACACTGTATGAAGGACCCCAGACCCTGACACTGTATGAAGGACCTGAGACCCCTGACACTGTATGAAGGACCTGAGACCCCAGACCCTGACACTGTATGAAGGACCTGAGACCCCAGACCCTGACACTGTATGAAGGACCTGAGACCCCTGACACTGTATGAAGGACCTGAGACCCCAGACCCTGACACTGTATAAGGGACCTGAGACCCCAGACCCTGACACTGTATGAAGGGACCTGAGACCCCAGGACCCTGACACTGTATTGAAGGAACCTGAGACCCCAGACCCTGACACTGTATAAGGACCATAGACCCCAGACCCAAACACGGTATGAGGGACCTGAGACCCCAGACCCTGACACTGTATGAGGACCTGAGACCCCAGACCCTGACACTGTATGAGAGACCCCAGACCCTGACACTGTATGACCGACCTGAGACCCCAGACCCTGACCCTGTATGAAGGACCTGAGACCCCAGACCCTGACACTGTATAAGGGACCTGAGACCCCAGACCCTGACACTGTATGAGGGACCTGAGACCCCAGACCCTGACACTGTATGAAGGACCTGAGACCCCAGACCCTGACACTGTATGAAGGACCTGAGACCCCAGACCCTGACACTGTATGAAGGACCCCAGACCCTGACACTGTATGAAGGACCTGAGACCCCAGACCCTGACACTGTATGAAGGACCTGAGACCCTGACACTGACACTGTATGAAGGACCTGAGACCCCAGACCCTGACACTGTATGAAGGACCTGAGACCCCAGACCCTGACACTGTATGAAGGACCTGAGACCCCAGACCCTGACACTGTATGAAGGACCTGAGACCCCAGACCCTGACACTGTATGACCTGAAACCCCAGAACCTGACACTGTATGAAGGACCTGAGACCCCAGACCCTGACACTGTATGACCTGAGACCCCAGACCCTGACACTGTATGAAGGACCTGAGACCCCAGACCCTGACACTGTATGAAGGACCTGAGACCCCAGACCCTGACACTGTATGAAGGACCTGAGACCCCAGACCCTGACACTGTATGAAGGACCTGAGACCCCAGACCCTGACACTGTATGACCTGAGACCCCAGACCCTGAAACTGTATGAAGGACCTGAGACCCCAGACCCTGACACTGTGAAGGAACCTGAGACCCCCAAGACCCTGACACTGTATGAAGGACCTGAGACCCCAGACCCTGACACTGTAATGAAGGACCTGAGCCCGGACACCTGTATGAACGACCTGAGACCCCAGACCATGACACTGTATGTATGACCTGAGACCCCAGACCCTGACACTGTATGAACGACCTGAGACCCCAGACCCTGACACTGTAATGAAGGACCTAACCCATGAACTGACCCATGACCTAGACCCCGACCTACACTGTATGAGGGACCTGAGACCCCAGACCCTGACACTGTATGAAGGACCTGAGACCCCAGACCCTGACTCTGTATAAGAGACCTGAGACCCCAGACCCTGACACTGTATGAAGGACCTGAGACCCCGACACTGTATGAAGGACCTGAGACCCCGACACTGTATGAAGGACCTGAGACCCCAGACCCTGACACTGTATGAAGGATCTGAGACCTCAGACCCTGACACTGTATGAAGGACCTGAGACCCCCAGACCCTGACACTGTATGAAGGACCTGAGACCCCAGACCCTGACACTGTATGAAGGACCTGAGACCCCTGACACTGTATGAAGGACCTGAGACCCCAGACCCTGACACTGTATGAAGGACCTGAGACCCCAGACCCTGACACTGTATGAAGGACCCCAGAACCTGACACTGTATGAATGACCCGAGAACCCAGACCCTGACACTGTATGAAGGACCCCAGACCCTGACACTGTATGACCGACCTGAGACCCCAGACCCTGACACTGTATGAAGGACCTGAGACCCCAGACCCTGACACTGTATGAAGGACCTGAGACCCCAGACCCTGACACTGTATGAAGGACCTGAGACCCCAGACCCTGACACTGTATGAAGGACCTGAGACCCCAGACCCTGACACTGTATGAAGGACCTGAGACCCCAGACCCTGACACTGTATGACCTGAGACCCCAGACCCTGACACTGTATGAAGGACCTGAGACCCCAGACCCTGACACTGTATGAGGAAACCCCGACCCAGAAGAACCCCAGACCCTGACACTGGAAGTGACCTGAGCCCCCCAGACCCTGACACTGTATGAAGGACCTGAGACCCCAGACCCTGACACTGTATGAAGGAACCGAACCCTGACACTGTATGAACGACCTGAGACACCTGACCCTGACACTGTATGAAGGACCTGAGACCCCTGACACTGTATGAAGGACCTGAGCCCCCCAGAACCCGAACACGTAATGAAGGACCTGAGAACCCAGACCCTGACACTGAATGACCTGAGACCCCAGACCCTGACACTGTATGAAGGACCTGAGACCCCAGACCCCGACACTGTATGAAGGACCTGAGACCCCAGATCCTGAAACTGTATGAAGGACCTGAGACCCCAGACCCTGACACTGTAGGAACGACCCGAGACCCCAGACCCTGACACTGAGGGAACACTGAGACCCCATGAACAACTGTATGAACGAACTGAGACCCCAGACCCTGACACTGTATGAACGACCTAGACCCCAGACCCTGACACTGTATAAAGGGACTGAGACCCAGACCTGACACTGTATAAAGGACCTGAGACCCAGACCTGACACTGTATGAATGACCCCAGACCCTTACACTGTATGAAGGACCTTAGACCCCTGACACTGTATGAAGGACCTGAGACCCCAGACCCTGACACTGTATGAAGGACCTGAGACCCCAGACCCTGACACTGTATGAATGACCTGAGACCCCAGACCCTGACACTGTATGAATGACCTGAGACCCCAGACCCTGACACTGTATGAAAGACCCCAGAACCTGACACTGTATGAAGGACCTGAGACCCCACCCTGACACTGTATGAAGGACCTGAGACCCCAGACCCTGACACGAAGACATGAGACCCAGACCCTGAAACTGTATGAAGGACCTGAGACCCCAGACCCTGACACTGTATGAAGGACCTGAGACCCATGACCCTGACACTGTATGAGGACCTGAGACCCCAGACCCTGACACTGTATGAAGGACCTGAGACCCCAAACCCTGACACTGTAAAAGGACCTGAACCCCAACCCTGACACTGTATGAAGGACCCCAGACCCTGACACTGTATGAAGGACCTGAGACCCCAGACCCTGACACTGTATGAAGGACCTGAGACCCCAGACCCTGACACTGTATGAGGGACCTGAGACCCCAGACCCTGACACTGTATGAACCAGACACTGTATGAAGGACCTGAGACCCCAGACCCTGACACTGTATGACGGACCTGAGACCCCAGACCCTGACACTGTATGAACGACCTGAGACCCCGGACCCTGACACTGTATGAAGGACCTGAGACCCCTGACACTGTATGAAGGACCTGAGACCCCAGACCCTGACACTGTATGAAGGACCTGAGACCCCAGACCCTGACACTGTATGAAGGACCTGAGACCCCAGACCCTGACACTGTATAAGGGACCTGAGACCCCAGACCCTGACACTGTATGAAGGACCTGAGACCCCAGACCCTGACACTGTATGAAGGACCTGAGACCCCAGACCCTGACACTGTATGAAGGACCTGAGACCCCAGACCCTGACACTGTATGAAGGACCTGAGACCCCAGACCCTGACACTGTATGAAGGACCTGAGACCTCGACCCTGACACTGTATGAAGGACCTGAGACCCCAGACCCTGACACTGTATGAGAGACCTGAGACCCCAGACCCTGACACTGTATGACCTGAGACCCCAGACCCGACACTGTATGTGAACCGACCCTGAGACCCCCAGACCCTGACACTGTATGAAGGACCTGAGACCAGACCCTGACACTGTATGACCTGAGACCCCAGACCCTGACACTGTATGAAGGACCTGAGAACCCTGACACGTATAAGACGAGACCCCAGACCCTGACACTGTATGAAGGACCTGAGACCCCAGAACCTGACACTGTATGAAGGACCTGAGACCCCGACCCTGACACTGTATGAAGGACCTGAGAACCCCAGACCTGACACATGAAGTGAAAGGACCTGAGACCCCAGACCCCGACACTGTATGAAGGACCTGAGACCCCAGACCCTGACACTGTATGAAGGACCTGAGACCCCAGACCCTGACACTGTATGAAGGACCTGAGACCCCAGACCCTGACACTGTATGACCTGAGACCCCTGACACTGTATGAAGGACCTGAGACCCCAGACCCTGACACTGTATGAAGGACCTGAGACCCCAGACCCTGACACTGTATGACCTGAGACCCCAGACCCTGACACTGTATGAAGGACCTGAGACCCCAGACCCTGACACTGTATGAAGGACCTGAGACCCCAGACCCTGTATGAAGGACCTGAGACCCCAGACCCTGACACTGTATGAAGGACCTGAGACCCCAGACCCTGACACTGTATGAGAGACCTGAGACCCCAGACCCTGACACTGGATGAAGGACCTGAACCCCGACCTGACACTGAGAAGGACCCTGAACCCCTGACACTGATGAAGGACCTGAGACCCCAGACCCTGACACTGTATGAGACCTGAGACCCACGAGACCCTGACACTGTATGAAGGACCTGAGACCCCAGACCCTGACACTGTATGAAGGACCTGAGACCCCAGACCCTGACACTGATAGTGAGACAGACCCTGAAGTAGAAGCCCAGAACCCCCCTGACACTTTATGAAGGACCTGAGACCCCAGACCCTGACACTGTATGAAGGACCTGAGACCCCAGACCCTGACACTGTATGAAGGACCTGAGACCCCAGACCCTGACACTGTATGAAGGACCTGAGACCCCAGACCCTGACACTGTATGAAGGACCTGAGACCCCAGACCCTGACACTGTATGAAGGACCTGAGACCCCAGACCCTGACACTGTATGAAGGACCTGAGACCCCTGACACTGTATGAAGGACCTGAGACCCCAGACCCTGACACTGATATGATGAGGACCCTGAATGAAGGACCCCAGACCCTGACACTGTATGAAGGACCTGAGACCCCAGACCCTGACACTGTATGAAGGACCTGAGACCCTGACACTGTATGAAGGACCTGAGACCCCAGACCCTGACACTGTATGAAGGACCTGAGACCCCAGACCCTGACACTGTATGAAGGACCTGAGACCCCAGACCCTGACACTGTATGAAGGACCTGAGACCCCAGACCCTGACACTGTATGAAGGACCCCAGACCCTGACACTGTATGAAGGACCTGAGACCCCAGACCCTGACACTGTATGACCTGAGACCCCAGACCCTGACACTGTATGAAGGACCTGAGACCCCAGACCCTGACACTGTATGAGAGACCTGAGACCCTGACACTGTATGAAGGACCTGAGACCCCAGACCCTGACACTGTATGAAGGACCTGAGACCCGACCCTGAACCCAGCCTAGACCACAAACTAGAAGACCCAGACCCCCTACACTGTATGAAGGACTTGAGACCCAGACCCTGCACTGTATGAAGGCCTGAGAAAACCCACCTGTATGAAGGACCTGAGACCCCGACCCTGACACTGTATGAGTGACCTGAGACCCCAGACCCTACACGAAACTGAGACCGACCGACCTGAGAAGGACCTGACCCCAACCAAACTGTATGAAGGACCTGAGACCCCAGAACCCAACTGTATGAAGGACCTAACCCCAGACCCTGACACTGTATCGAAGTGACACTTTGAGGACCTAGACCCAGCCACACTGTATGAGGACCTGAGACCCCAGACCCGACACTGTATCAAGGACCTGAGACCCCAACCTGAAACCAGAACGACCTGACACTAACCTGAACTAAGACCTAGACCCCGAACCCGACTGTATGAAACCGAGACCCCAGATCCCTGACCGTATAAGGATCTGAGACCCCAGACCCTGACCTGTATAAGGATAGACCCGACCGACCCTGTAGAAACCTGACCCGACCTGACACTGAATGAGGACCCGAGACCCCAGACCCTGACACTGTATGAAGACCTGAGACCCCAACCTGACACTGTTGAAGGACCTGAACCAGACCGACCTGAGACCTCCCCAACCTGACACTGAATGCAAAACCCAGACCCAATGAACCCAACCGAACTGATAAGGACCCCAGACCTGAAACTGTATGAGGACTGAGACCCCAGACCCCTAGAACCTGTATGAAGACCTGAACCGCGAGACCCTGACCCTGTATAAGGACCAGGAGACCCCACCCTGACACTTGAGAACCCGAGACTCCAGAGTGCCCCAGACTGAAGTAATTGAGACCGAACCAACCCTGACACTGTATAAGGACCTGAGACCCAGACCCTGACCTGTTAGGACCTGAGACCCGAACCTCTTGAGACCTTACCCGACGAACTGATGAGACCTGAACCCCAGACCGACTGTAGAAGGACCTGAGACCCCACCCAACCCTTGAAGACCTGACCCAGACCCGACAGAAGGAAAACCCCTGAGACTAACTGAACGAAGACCTAGACCCAGACCCTGACACGTAAGACCAACCCAGACCCTGACACTGTTACGACCGGGACCCAGACCCTGAACCTTAGAAACCCAGACCCAACTGAATATGAAGACCTGAGACCCCGACAGACTGCTAAGACCTGTAAGGACACCCAGACCCTGACACTAATAAGACCTGACCCCAGACCCTGACACTGTTGAGGGACCTGAACCCCGACCAGAAGACCTGAACCCACCGACACTGTATAAGGCCTGAGACCCAGACCCTGACACTGTATAAGGACCTGAAACCCCACCACAGAACACTGTAAGAAGAGACCCAACCCAGACCCGGGAAAAAGATGAACCAACCCTGAAACTGCGGGAACCGAACCCTTGAAGACACCTGAGACGAACCGACACTGTCATGAAGGACCTAGACCCCAGACCCTGACACGTATGAAGGACCGAGACCCCAACCACCATATAAGGCCTGAGACCACCAGACCCACACTGAAGATGAGACCCCAGACCCGACCCTGACTTAAGACCTGAGACCACCAGAACCCCAGAAACCCTGACACTGTATAAGGACCTGAGACCCCAGACCCCTGACTGTAGAAGACCAAGAAACCTGACACTGACATATGAAGACCTAGACCCCAGACCCCACACTGTATAAGGACCTAGACCCCAAAACCCCATGGACCTAAAGGACCTGAACCAGAACCTAGACCCAGACCCTGACCTGAAGACCCCAGACCCTACACTGTATGAGGACCTGAGACCCCAGACCCGACACGATGAAGGACCTGACCCAGACCCTGAACACTGTTATGAACCCGACCTGAAAGGAACCCAAAACCCGACCCTACACGTAAGACCTGAACCCCAGACCCTGAACTGAAGGCCTGAGACCCGACCCCCCGATGAGGAAGACCTGAGACCCCAAACCCTTTGACAGACTGAAACACTGATGGGACCTGAGACCCCCAACCCTGACGTATAAGGACCTGAGACCCCAGACCCTGACACTGATATGAAGGACCTGAACCCCAGACCCTGACACTGTATAAGGACCTGAGACCCCACCCGACACTAGGGACCACCCAAGCATGAAGACCTGAGACCCCAACCCTAACCTGTAAGACCGGACACGGACCCTGACCTGTATCAGGACCTGAGACCCAGACCCGACCTGAGAAGACCTAGAACCCAACCTGACACGAGAGCCCGAGCCGGCCCAAGTTGAAGGGACCTGAGACCCCAGACCCTGAACTGTATGAACCTGAGACCCCGACCCTGACACGTAAAAGGACTAGACCCCTACCTGAAACTGATCCCAGGAACCCTGACCCCAAAACCTGAACCCAACTGACTTGAGAAACCCCAGACCCTGACACTGAAGAAGGACCTGAGACCCCAGACCCTGAACTGTATGAAGACCGAGCCCCCAGACCCTGACACTGATGAAGACCGAGACCCCGAGACACTATGAAGACCTGAGACCCAACCCTGACCATGAGAAGACCTGAGAACCCAGACCCGACCCTGTATGAAGGAATGAGACCCAGACCCTGACCTGAAAAACCCCGACCTGACACGTATGAGGACCTGAGACCAACCCTGACCTGTAGGACGTACCCCACCCTGACCTGTATGTAAGGGACCTGACCACCCTGACACCTAAGAACCTGAACCCCCTGAATGAAGGAAAAGCCCAGCCTGACACTATGAGGACCTGAGACCCGACCCTGACCTTTAGAGCACCAGACCCAGACACTGAAACGACCAGAAGACCTAACCCGACCCTGACCCGTATAAGACCTGAACCACCAGACCCTGACACTGGAGACCGACCTGACACGTGAGACCAACCTGCTGTATAGGACCGACCCAGACCCCAGAACCCGACCCCAACGACCTGTGAAGACCTGAACCCCAACCCTGAATGATAAGGACCTGAGACCCCAGACCCTGACACTGTATGAACTGAGACCCCAAAACCCTGACACTTATGAAGGCCTGAGACCCCAGACCCTGGCACTGTATGAAGGACCTGAGACCCCAGACCCTGACACTGTATGAAGGACCTGAGACCCCAGACCCTGACCTGTAAAGATGAGACCCAACCTGACACGTAGAAGCCTGAGACCCAGACCTAACATTAGAAAAAAACCCCAGACCCTGAACATGAAAGACCTGAGACCACTGACCCTACCCGAGACCCCAGACCACTAGTATGAAGGACCTGAGACCCCCAAACCCTGACAACTGTAGACCAACCCTGACCCGTACCTGAACCGTGAGAACGATAGGACCTCGACCCGTAAACCAAGACCAGAAGACCTGGACCCGAACATAGCCCGACCCTACCCAGAAGGAACTGAACCCCAGACCCTGACACTGTATGAAGAACCGAGACCCCCACCCCACTAAGGAAAGAGAACCAGACCATCACTGTTGAAGGACCTGAGACCCCTGACACAACTAATGAAGGACCTGAGACCCCACCCTGAACCTGAATGAAGCCGAGACCCCAAGACACGTGACCTAAAGACCCAGACCTACCCTGATGTAGGAACGAGACCCCAGACCCTGACACTATGAAAACCAAGACCCCAAACCCTTGCCAAGACCCCCGTACGGACAGACCAAGGACCTGGACCCGACCTGACCTGATAAACCCAGACCAGACCCCAAAGCCTGAACCCGAGACCCGACCCAGGACCTGACACCAAAGACCTGATAGGACCAACCCCAGACCTACACTGTATGAGAAGACCGAAAACCCCAGACCCAGACCTGAATGAAGGACTGAGACCCCAGACCTGAACTGTCTGAAGACCTGAGACCCCAGAACCGACATATAAAGGACCTGAGACCCCAGACCCTGACACATGGGTATGAAAGGACCCTGAGAGCCAGCCCCAGACCCTGACCCCTGTATGAAGGACCTGAGACCCAGACCCTGACATTATGAAGGACCTGAGACCCCAACCCTGACACTGTATGAAGGCCTAGACCCCAGACCCTACGATGAAACCGACCCTACCTTTAATGAAGCCTGAACCCCAGACCCTGACATATGAGGACCTGAGACCCCAGACCCTGACACTGTATGAAGGACCTGGACCCAGACCCTGACACTGTATGAAAACTGAGACCCCAAACCCTGCCACTGCCTGAAGGACCTGAAGACCCTGAGACCCCCAGACCCAGAACCCCTGATGAAGGCCTGGACCCCAGACCCACCTGAACCTGACGACCAGAAAGGACCTGAGACCCCAGACCCAACTGTATGTAAGGACCTGACAAACCCCGGACACTTGAAACGTAAACCCGACCGAATCCTGAGACCCCAGACCTGACACTGTATGAAGGACCGAGACCCCAACCCTGAATGAAAAGGACAACCCAGACCCTGACCTGTATGAAGACCTGAACCCAGACCCCACCTGTACTAGACCTGAGACCCCAGACCCTGACACTGTAAGAAGGCCCTGAGACCCTGACTGAAGAAGACCTGAGACCCCAGACCCTGAAGATGAAGGACCGAGACCCAACCCTGACAGTATGAAGGACCTAGAACCCCAACCCTGACACTGTATGAGGACCTGAGCCCAACCCTACAACTGTAAAAGGACCCCCAGACCCTGACACTGTATGAAGGACCTAGAACCCAGACCCTGACACTGTAGAAAGGACCGGGACCCCCCAGACCACTGAGACCTAACCAGACCTGATAGACCCAGAACCCCCCACACTGTATGAAGGACCTGACCCGACCGCCCCTAGACCAGACCCCCCTGAAGAATGACCTGGACCCCAGACCCTGACACTGTATGAGGACCTGAGACCCCACCCTGAACACTATGAGGACCTGAGACCCCAACCCGACACTTATGAGGACTGAGACCCCAGACCCGACACTTGAAGACCTGAAACCCCGACACTGTAATGAAGACCGAGACCCCAGACCCTGACACGTATGAAGGACCTGAGACCCCAACCCTGACACTGTAGGAACGACCCGAGACCCCAGACCCTGACACTGGATGACCTGAGACCCCGAACCCCCTGACGGAAGGCACCTGAACAAGACCTGAAAGGCCCTGAAGACCCATACCCGACCTGTATGAAGGACCAGACCCCCGACCTGGAAGGACCTGAGACCCCACACTGTAAAGACCTAGACCCCGAACCACCTTAATGAACCTAAACCCAGACCCTGACACTGTATACCTGAAACCCCAGAACCGACACTGTATGAAGGACCAAGACCCCGACCCGCACTGTATGAAGGACCTGAACCAACCAAAAACCTGTATGAAGGACCCTGAGACCCCGACCCTGACACTGTAGGAAGACCGACCCCAGACCCGACACTATGGGGTGACCCCCCACACTGTAAAGGACCGAGACCCCAGACACTGTATGAAGACCTAAAACCCCAAACCCTGACACTGTATGACAGACCCAGACCGACCTGTATGACCAGAACCCAGCCTGACACTGATAAGGACCTGAGAACCCCAGACCCTGACACTGATAAGGACCTGAGCCCCAGAACCCGACAGTGAAACCTGAACCATGAACCCTGAGAAGACCTGAGAACCCCAGACCCGACACAGTAATGAAGCCTGAACCCCAGCCCCTGACACTGTATGAAGACCTGAGACCCCAGACCCTGACACTGTAATGACTGAACCAAACCCGACCTGTAAAAACCCAGACCTGCACTGATGAAGGACAGACCCCGACCCTGACACTTATGAAGGACCTGAGACCCCAGACCCTGACACTGTATGAAGGACCTGACCAGACCCTGACACTGTAAAGGACCTGAGACCCCAGACCCCACTGATGAAGGACCTGAGACCCCAGACCCTGACACTGTATGAGACCTGAGACCCAGACCCTGACCTGTATGAAGAACCGAGACCCAACCACTGATGAAGGACCTGAGACCCCAGACCCGAACCTGTATGAAGACGAACCCCAGAAAGACACTGTATAATGGACTGAGACCCCAGACCCTGACAATGTATGAAGGACCTGAGACCCAGTCCCTGAAGAAAACCGAGACCCCAACCCTGACACAGAATGACCTAGACCCCAGACCCACACTGTATGAGGACCAGACCCAACCCTGACACTGTATGAAGACCGAGACCCAGACCCTGACAACTGTATGAGGACCTGAGACCCAGACCTGACACTGTATGAAGGACCTAGACCCCCCCCTGACACTGTAAAAGACCCTGAGACCCCAGACCCTGACACTGTATGAAGGACCCCAGACCCTGACACTGGAATGAAGGAACGACCCCAAACCCTACACGTATGAAGGACCTGAGACCCCAGACCCGACACTGTATGAAGGACCTGAGACCAACCAGACCCACTGAACATACCTCACCGACGGATGAAGGACAGACCCCGACCCTGACATGATGAAGGACCGAAACCCACCCCGACCTGAAAGACCGGGAAACCATGAAACTGACAGAACGGACCCCCCACCCTAACCCTAAAGGACCTGATACCCCGACCCCGACACTTATGAAGACCTGAGACCCCGCCCCCAATGAAAGGACCTGAGACCCCGCCAGAACACTGTATGAAGGACCAGACCCCGACCCTGAACATGAAGGACCTGGACCCAGACCCCACTGTAATGGACCTGAGACCCCAGACCCTGACACTGTAAGAAGGACCTGAGACCCCAACCCGACACAAAGGACCTGAACCCCAGACCCTGACACTGTATTAAGGACCTGAGACCCCAACCCAAAACCTGAAAGCCTGACTGACCCCAACCCGACATGAATGAAGGACCTGAGACCACACCCTGACACTGTTGAAGGACCTAGACCCCAGACCCTGACACTGTATGAAGGACCTGAGACCCCCAACCCGACACTGTATGTACCTGAACCCCAGACCCTGACACTGTATCAGACCTAACCCCAGACCCTGAACATGAAGACCTGAAGACCCCAGACCCTGACACTATGAGAGGACCTGAGACCCCAGACCCTGAAAACGTATGAAGACCTGAGACCCAGACCCTGACCCTGAGGAACCTGAGACCCCAGACCTGACCCTGAAAGGACCAAACCCCAACCCTGACACTGTATAGGGACCTGAGACCCCGACCCTGCCCCGAAAAATGGACCCCAGACCCTGACCTGATGAAGGACCTGAGACCCCGACCCTGACACTGAAATGAGGACCTGAGACCCCCAGACCTGAACTGGTGAAGGACCTGAGACCCCAGACCCTGAACTGTATGATGGACTGGACCCCAGACCCTGACACTGTATGAAGGACCTGAGACCCAGACCCCAGATGAACACCCAAACCCAAAACGACACTGGAGACCTGAGACCCCAGACCCTGACACTGAATGAAGTACCTGAGACACCGCCCCTGACACGTAGGAGGGACCTGAGACCCGAGACCCCTGACACTGATGAAGGACCGAGACCCGACCTGACACTGTATAAGGGACCTGAGACCCAACCCTGACACTGTAAGACCGAGACCCTGACACGTAGAAGGACCTGAAACCCCAGACCCAACGTATGAAGGACCTGAACCCCGCTCCGTAACCGAAGGGACCTGACCCCGAGACAGACACTGAAAGACCCCACTACCCGACACTGTATGAAGGACCTGAGACCCCAACCACCATGAACCAAGACCGACACCCCTGAAAGCCTGAGACCCAGACCCTGACACTGTAAGAAGGACTGGAGACCCCAGACCCTGACACTGTATGAAGGACCTGAGACCCCATACCCCGACACTGATGAAGACCAGACCCACCCTGACATGTAGGAGGACCACAACCCTGAACTGTATGAAGGACCTGAGACCCAACCCTGACACTGATGAAGGACCTGAGACCCCAGACCCTGACACTGTATGAAGGACCGAGACCCAGACCTGACACTGTCAAAGACCCTGAGACCCCAGACACTGATAAAAAGGACCTGAGACCCGATGAAACCGAGACCCCAGACCCACTGAGGACCGGACCCCCAACCCTGACACTGTATGAAGGACCTGAGACCAACCCTACCGAAGCTAGACCCCAGACCTACTTTAAAAGGACCAAGACCCCAACCCCTTATGAAGACCGAGACCCCAACCGGTATGAAAGCCTGAGACCCCAGACCCGACACTGTAGAGGACCTGAGCCCCCAAACCCCACTACGTAAATGGAACGAGACCCCAACCCCACCTGAATAAGGACCAGACCCAGAAGCCTGAAACCCCGAACCCTGAACTAAGAAGACCCAACCCTGGACACTGTATGAAGGACCTAAGACCCCAGACCCTGACACTGTGTGAAGGACCTGAGACCCAGACCCAAAATTTGAAGACCTGAGACCCCAGAACCCACACGAATAAAGGACCCCAGACCCTGACACTGTATGAAGGACTAAGACCCCAGACCCTGACACTGTGAAGGACAAGACCCCAGACCCTGACACAGACCAGGACCCCGACCCTGAACATATGACCCCCTGAGAACCCCGTACCCCCTGGCCACTTGTATGAAAAGGACCTGGAGACCCCCCCAAGAACCCCCGGCCAACAGAGTAAATGGGGAAGGTGTACCCCCCTGAAGACCCAGTACCCTGGACACTGTTAAAATACATAAGGACCCTGTAGGACCACCTCCCAAGGACCCTGAAACACAAGTATGATTGGACCTGTGGACCCCCCCCAGACCAAATTGACACTGGTGTAAATTGAAAGGAACTGAGGAAACCCCAGACCCTGGCCCCACTGTAAATGAAAAGGAAATCGTGAGGAAACCCCCAGACCTCAACCACTGTATAAAATAAATGGGAAAACCTGAAGAACCCCCCCCAGGAACCCCTGACACTGTTAAAAAAAAAAAATGAAGGTAACCCTGAAGACCCCCAGAAAAGCCCCACTTGAAAACACTGGTAACAAAGGAGGAACCTGAGAAAACCCCAGAAACCCTGAAAACTTGTAAATAAATGGGGACCTGAGTACCCCAAGACCCCCCCCCTGAAACACCTGGTTATTTTAAGGAAATGGAGAACTCCAGAACCCCATGAACCAACTGTAATAATGATTCGACACTGAGAATCCCAGACCCCTTTTGAAAAAACACTGTGGTTAATGAACGACCTGAGAACCCCGCCAGGCACCTGACACTGGGATGAACGGAACCCTGAGAACCCCAGAACCCCCCCTGAAAAAAAACACCTGGTAAATGAATGGACCTTGAGAAAACCCCCAGAACCCCCCCGACACGTTGTAATGAATGGACCCCCTGGAGACACCCGGAACCCCCTGAAACAACTTGGTAATTGAAAAGACCCCTTGGACACCCATGAACCCCTGACACTGTTCAAATGTAAAGGTGACCTGTAGAACCCCCAGAACCCCCTGGACAGCTGTACAATTGAAGGAACCCTGGAGACCCCAGAACCCTGACACTGGTTAATAAACAAGGACCTGAGACCCCAAACCCCCTGACAACCTAGTATGAAGGGAACCCATGAGACCCCCAGACCCTGAAAAACACTGGTATGAGAAAGGGACCCCTGAAGACCCCAGACCCCCTGACACATGAGTAAAAAATGAAAGGGACCTTAGACCACCAGACCCCCCCTGACACTGTAATGAAGTGGAAAACCTGAGAAACCCCCCAGGGACCCCCGAAACAACCTGTAAGAGGGACCCTGAAAGACCCCCAGAACCAGAACACAGTAAAGAAAAAAAACCCTGATAACCCCCAGAAGACCCCCCCTGAACTCCTACAGTGTAAATATGAAAGGGACCCCAGAAAGGAAAACTCCCAAGACCCTGACACCCCTGTTTATGAACAGGTACCCTGATACTCCCCTCCATACCCCTGAACAAACTGGTAAATGACCTGGAGAACCCCAACCCTGTACCCACTGATAAAGGAGGGAACCCCTGGAGACCCCCCCATACCCTGAAACTGACCTGTATGAAGGACCCTGGAAGACCCCAGAAACCCCTGGACCCACTGTATGAAGATCCTCTCATCAAAACAACAACAACAACACGGGGGGAGGGATGAGGAAGGAAAAGAGAAAAATTGAGGAACTCTTCATTAAAACAAGGCCAAGGGGTGTGCGACACCCTTTGTGACCCCCTTCAGGTCCCCTTCCATAACAGAGGGGGTCCGGGGTTTTCCCCCCCCCCCTGGTGGGTCCCCTCAGGTCCCCTCCAATACCCAGTGTACCCGATGGTCTGGGGATCCCACCCCCCCCCCCCTACCACTCCATGGATCCCCACATACAGTGGTCCCCAGGGACCCCTCGGAGTTCTCCCAGGATCTCCCTATTCATACATGTTGTTCCATGGGGTTCCCCCCTGGGAAGTCCCCCCCCACCTGGGGTCCCCCCCTTCAATAACAAGGTTTTACAGGGTTACCCCCCCTGGTGTTGGTCCAAGGTCCCCCCCCCATAATGACAGGTTTCAGGTTCTTGGGGGTTACCCTCATGTTCCGCCCACCCCATACAGTTGGTCCAGTGTCTGTTGGTTCTTACAAGGTCCCCCACCCCAAACCCCATTCAAAACAGTTTTCATGGTTCCCCACCCCCCCCCCCCACCCAGGGGGTGTCTAAGGATTCCCCTCATACAGTGGGGGACCCCAAGGGGTCCCCCCCCCTGGGGGGGTCCCCCTCAGGTCCCCCCCTTCCCATTACGTGTCCCCAGGGTCCCCTGGGTCCCCCTCCAGGTTCCCCTCCCCCTCAGTAACAGTAGGGGGGGTGTCAGGGTTCCCCCCTCTGGGGTTCCCCCTCAGGTCAAGGTCCCCTCATACAGTTTCCCCCCCCCCCCCCCCAGGTGCCCACTTGGGAGTGGTATCAGGGTTTCACCCCCCCCTTCATAACAGGTGTACAGGGGGTCCCTGGGTGGTCCCCCCACCAGGGTCCCTTCCATACAGTTCCAGGGTCCCGGGGGGGTCCGTCAGGTCACCCCATTTCAAACAGTTTGTTTCCCCCCCCCAGTGTGTCCCGGTGTTCCCCCTTCCCAGGTCCCCCCCATTTCACCAAAATACAGTGGGTTTCCCCCGGGTTTTCCCCCCCACCTGGAGGTTCCCCCCCAGGACCCCCATTCCAATACAGTGGTCCCAGGGTCTGAGGGTTCCCCCCTCAGTACCGTCATCCAGTGGGTTCCCTCCCCCAGGGCCCCCTTTGGGGTCCCGCTCAGGATCCCGTTTCATACCAAGTGGGGTTCCATGGTGTCTGGAAGTCCCCCTCCAGGTTCCGATCATGACAGGTCCCCAATTAGGTCCATGGAGTCTCCCATTTCCCTATCAATACAGTTTGGTGTCCCAGGGTTTTCCCCACTGAGGGACGCCCCCCCCCCCCCCCTCAAGGTCCCCTTTAATTTACAGGTGGGTCAGGGGTCCCCCTGGGGGGTCCCAACCCCCCCTCAGGTTCCCTCATACAGTGGGGGGGGGGTCAAGTGGGTCCTGGGGTCCCCCCCCCCCTCCCCCCCCCCCTTCAGGTCCCCCTTCCCCAATACAGTGGGGTTCCCCCCAGGGGTCCCCCCTGGGTCTCAGGTGCCCCCCTTCCCAAACAAGTTGGGTCAGGGTCCCCCCCCCCAAACCCCCACCCCCCCCTGGGTCCCTCAGGCTCCCTTCATACCAAGTTTGGCCAGGGCTCTGGTGGTCTCCCAGTGTTTTCCCTTCCCATACCAGTGGGTTCCCCCCATGGGACCCCAACTGGGGGGTCCCACCAGGTCCCGCTCCATACTGTGGGTCCCCCCCCCCCAAGGGTTCTGAGGTCTTCAGTGTTCCCCATCCAAACCAGTGTCCCCCCCATGTTCCCCCCCCCTTGGTGGGTCCCCCCCCCCCCCCCTCAGGTCCTTTACAAACCAAGTAGTGCCAGGTTGTCCCTGGGGTCCTCAGGTACCCCCTTCCCCCATAACATCTGCCAGGGGTCCCCGGTGGTCCCCTCCCGGGTTCCATTTTCCACAATACAGTGGTCCAGGGTTCTGGGGTCCCTCCCAGGTTTCCCCCCTTCAATACAGTTGGGGGGTGTTCCCAAGGGTCCCCCCTGGGTCCCCCCCACTCAGGGTCCCTTCCAAACAGTGCCCAGCTGTCCTGGGGTCCCCGCCCCCCCCTCAAGTTTCCCTTCAAACAGTGTGGGGTGTCCCAATCAATGTGTCCCCCTAGGTCCTCCAGGTCGTTTTCATACAGTGTCCAGGGTCAGGGGTCACCCCCCCCTCAGGTCCGTCCCATACAGTGGGGGACAGGGGTCCCCCCCCCTGGGGGTTCCCCTCAGGTCCTTCAAACAGTGGTCATGTCCTGGGGTCTTCAAGGACCCCCTTCATACAGTGTCCCCCGGTCCCCCCCACTGGGTGGTCCCTCAGTGTCCCGTCATACAGTGTCAGGGTCCGGGGTTACCCCCCCTCAGGTCCCCCCCTCAATTCAAGTTGATCCAGGGTCCACCAGGGCGGGATTCTCATGGTCCCCTTTTCATACAAGTGGTTCCCCCCCCCCCAGGGTTCTTGGGGGTCCCCCACCAGGTCCCATCAAATATACAGTGGTCAGGTGTCACCTCGGGGGTCCCCCTCAGGGTCCCCCCCTCATTCAGTGTCCCCCCCAAGGGTCCCGGGGGTCCCCCCCTCAGGTCCCCCCCTCATGACAAGTTGGTGTCAGGGTGACTTTGGGGGTCCCTCCAGTATCTACCCCCCCCCCATCATTTCAGTGGTACCCAGGGACCCAGGGGGGGGTTTACTCAAGGTCCCTCCTATCATACCAGTGGGTTCAGTTGTCCCCAGGGTCCCCCCCCCCCCCCTCAAAGGATCACCCTCCAAATCTCCAGTGTCAGGGTCCTGGGGGACCCTCAGGTTCCCCCCCCCTTCATACAGGGATCCCAGGGTCCGCCCCCCCTGCGGGGTTCCCCCACTCCCAGTATTTATATTTACCCCCCCTTTTCAATTATAAACCAGTTTCCCATGAGGTCCCCACCACCGGGGTCCCCTCAGGTTCCTTCCATACATGTGTGTCCAGGCGTTCCCTGGGGTCTCAGGTTCCTTCATACAGTTGAGTGTCCCCCGGAGGTTCTGGGGGTCTTCGGGGGTTCCCCCCATTCCAAAACAGTGTGGTGTTCCCCCAGGGGTCCCTGGGGTTCCCCTCCAAGGTCCCCTTTCAATAACAGTGTCCAGGGTCTGGTGGGTCCCCCCCCCCCTCAGGTCCCCCACATCAGTTTTCCCCAGGACTGTGGGTCTCGTGTTTCCTCTCCATACAGAGTGGGGTCAAGGGGTCCCCCCTGGGGTGACCCTCAGGATCCATCCAATACAGTGTCCAGGGTCCAGGGGTCCCCCCTTCAGTTCCTTCCCATACAGTTTGTCAGGTATTGCCCTGGGGGGGTCTCAGGGTCCTTCCATACAGTTTTGTCCCCCCCCCGGGGTTCCTGGTGGGTCCCCCTCCGGGGTCCCTGTCCCAAACAGTGGGGTGACCCCTGGCCTTCTTGGGGGTCCCCCCCACCCCTCCAGGTATCCACTTCCATATAACAGTTGTTCCCCAGGTACCCCCTGGGGGTCCTCAGGTGCCCCCCCTTTCATACAATGGGGTCAGGCGTCCCCCCCACTGTTGGTACCCCCCACCAGGGTCCCCCCTTCAAACAGTGTCCCCCCCCCCCCAAGGGTCCTGGGGTCCTTTTCCCATACAGTGTCCCCAAAGGGGTTACACCTGGGGGGGATCCCTTTCCATACAGAGTGTCTCCCAGGGGCGGTCCCTGGGTTCCCCTCCCATGGTCCCCCCCTGTTCAAGATACAGTGGGTCAGGGTCCTCAGGTCCTATCCCCCCATATTACATGTGTCAGGGGGTACCCCTGGAGGGGGGTCCCCCCTTCAAAACAGTGTCCCCCCCATATGGTACCTGGGGTTTTTCTTCAGGTCCCCTTCAAACAGGGTGCTCCAGGTCCCCTTGGGGTCCCACCTCAGTCCCCATTCGGGGGGGGGGGTGGGGGGGGGGGGGGGGTGGGGGGGGGGGGAATACAGTGTGGGTACAAGGGTTCTGGGGTACCCCCCCCACCCCCCCCCCTTCAGGTACCCCCCTTCACTACAGGTGGTCCCAGGGTTCCCCCTCCCCCCCCCCCGCCCGGGGTCCCCCCCCCCCCTCAAAGTTCCAATTCATACAGTGGTCAGGTCCCCTTTGGGGTCCCCTCCAGGGTCACCCTACATCACAGTCCAGGGGGTCCCCCCCCCCTTTCCAGGGTATCCCTTCCCCCCATCAAAACAGTTTCCAAGGGGTCCCTGTGGGGGGTCCCCCTCAGGTTCCCCCCTTCATCCAGTTTGTCCCAGGAGTTCTGGGGACTACAGGCGTCCCCCCTTCATACAGTGTCCCCCCCCCCCCCAGGGATGTCCACCTCAGGTCCCCCCTATTCCAAATACAGTTTATAGTTTTTTTTCAATGTCATGGGTCCCCCCCCCCTCCCCCCCCCCCCCCCCCCCCCACCTCCCCAGGTCCCCCTTCATTACAAAGTGTGGTCCAGGGTTCTGGGGGACCCCCCTCCCCCCAAGGTCCCCATCAATAAACATGTTCCAAGGAGGTCCTGTGGGGTCTCCCCCCCCTCAGGATCCTTCAAATAAACAGTGGGGGTTCAGGGGGTCCCCCTGTGGTCCCCCCCAGTCCGTCATCCAGATTTGGTCAGAGTGGTCCTGGGTTCTCACGGTTCCCCCCCCCCATACAGATTTGGGTGAGGTGTGCCGTGGTCCCCTGGGGGTCCCCCCCCCTCAAAGGTACCTTCCCATAACAAGATGTGGAGGGGGTTTCACAGTGGTTATTATTGGGGGGTTCTCTCCACGGTTCCCCCCTCCAATAAACAGATTGGGTTTCCCCACCCCCCCCCAAGTGTGTTCCCCCTCATGGGGGTTCTCACAGTTCCCTTCCCAAACTTGTGTGGCGTCACCCCCAAGGGTCCCCCCCCCTGGGGGTCCCCTCAGGTCCCCCCTTCCCAAAAACATTGTTTCAGGGGTTCAGGGGTACCCCACCCCCCCCCCTCAGGTTCCCCCCCCCCTTTTCATCCAATTTGTCCCCCCCACTGGTCCCCCAAAGGGTCTGTGGGACCTCCAGGTTCCCCTCATTACAAGATAGTCCCCAGGGTCCTCAGGCAGGGTCCTTCCAATCCAGGTGATCCCGGTGTAACAGGGGGGATTCCTCTCCAGGATCCCCCCCCCTTCAATCCAGTGTCAGAGGTTCCTGTGGGTCCACCCCCCTCAGGTCCCTTCCCATATACCAGTTTTGGTTCAGGGCTGGGGTATCCCCCCCTCCCAGGTTCCCCCCCTTCAACCCAGTTGCCCAGGGTCCACTGCCCCCGGGGGGGGGGATCCACCCCCCCCCCCCCCCCCCCCTCAGGTTCCCCTTTTCATACCCAGGTGGTCACCCCAGGTTCCCCCCCCTGGGGTCCCCCTCAGGTGTAATCCCCCCCCTTCATAAGAAACAGTGTCCCAGTGGTATTTTCAGGGGTCCCTCCAATGGTCCCCCTTCATCCAGTGTCAGGGGTCCCGTGGGACCCCCCCATCCAAAGGATACCCTTTCCCATACAAGTGGTTCCCCTAGGGTCCCCTGGGGGTCCAGGAATACAAAACAGTGTCCCCACAGGGTTCTCCCGTGGGTGTCCCCCCCACCTCAGTAATTTTTTTTTCCCTTCATACAAGTTGTTACACTCAGGGTCACATTTGGGGGTTCCCCTCAAGGTCCCCCTTCATACAAGAGTCCCCCCCCAACGGGGTCTTGGGGGTCCCCCCACCCACCCCCCACCCCTCCAGGATCCCCCTTTCTCATACAGTGGGGGTGGGGTCCCCCCCCCCACGTGGTCTTGGGGATCCCCCCTCTCAGTGTCCCCCCCCCCCCCCCCCCCTCAAATATCAAATGTGGGGTCCCCCCAAAGGGTCCCTTGGGGTTCCCTTCCATGTCCCCCCCCTTCATCATAAACAGTGGGGGGGGGGTGTTCCCCCCCAGTGTTTCCCCCCTGGGGTCCCCCCCTCCAGGTCCCCCACTTCATACAGTGGGTCAGGGTCCCCGGGGGTTCTCCGGCGTCCCCTTTCATACAGTGTTCAGGGCACTGGGGTGTTCCCCCCTCAGGATCCCCCCTCCTGAACAGTGTTACCAGGGGGTCCCCCTGGGGGGTATCAGGTACTTCCTCATACAAGAGGGGTTCCCAGGTGTCTGGGGTCCCCCCCTACAGGTTTCCCCCCCCATCCATCACAAAGTGTCCCCAGGGGGTCCCCCCACCCACAGGGTTACCCCCCCTTTCCATCGGACAGTGGTTCACCCCCAGGGTTCCCCCTGGGGGGGTCCTCCCCCACCCCCTCAGGCGTCCCTACCCATACAGTTGCAGGTTCTGGGTCCTTCCAGGTTTCCCATCAGTTTTTCCCCCCCAGGGACCCCCCCTTGGTGTCCCCCTCAAGTTCCCTTCATACAAGTGGACCCCCTCCACGGGTCCTGGAGGTCCCCACTCATAGGTTCCCCCCTTTCATACCAATTTGTCCCCAGTGTTCTGGGGTCCCCACAAGGTTCCCCCCCCCCTTCAAATACAAGTGTCCCCCCCCCCCCCAAGGGTCCCCCCTTTGGCGGGGTTCACCAGGTGTCCCCGTTCAAACAGTGGTCAGGGTTCCGTGGGGGGACTCCAGGTCCCTTTCATATACAGTTCCAGTGAGTGTTCCCCTGGGGTCCCCCTTCCAGGTCCCCAATACAGTGTCCCCCATGGTTCCCTCCCTGGTCCCCTTCACCCCCCCCCTCAGGTTCACCCCTTCCAAACAGGGTGTTCATGGTCGGGGTCCCTTCAGGTTCCCCCCCCACCCCACCTATCCCCAAAAACAGTTTTTCAAGGGAATTCTGGAAAGGTATACCCACCTCCAGGTCCCCCCTCAGTTACAGTGTTCCCCCAGGGTTCCCTGGGGGAATCTTCAGGGTCCCCCCACAATACAGTTTGGTTCAGGGTTCTGGGACCCTCAAGGTGTCCCCCCCCCCCAATCCATACCATGTTGTACAGGGGTCCGCCCCTGGGAAGTCCAGGATCCCCCCTTCATACAGTTGTTCAGGTGTACTGGGTTATCTCAGTAATCTAATCCTTCAAATACATGTGTCAGGTGTTATCCCATGGGGTTTCCCCCCCTCAGGTCCTTGTCAACAGTGGGGGGGTGTGGTCAGGAGTCCCCTGGGGCCCCCCCCCGTCATACATTGTCCCCCCCATGGTCACCCCCCCCCCCCCCTGGTTCTCCATGATCCACCCTTCAAACAGTGGTGCATGGGATCCCTGTGGTTCCCCCACCTTCAGGTCCTCATACAGTTTCAGGGTCCCCCCCCTGTTGGTGGTTTTCCCTCCCCAGTGTCCTTCAATAACAGTTGGTCCAAGGGGTGTCCCCCTGTGGGGTCCTATTCCCAGTCACCCCTTCCCATACAGTGGGTTCCACCCTCAGTGTGTCCCCCAGTGGGGTCCCCCCCCCCCCCCCCCCCCCCTCAAGGTCCCTGTCAATACAGACTGATTCCAGGGTACCCCCCGCCCCCCTCAGGACCCTTCATACCAGTTGGGGTCCCCTAGGGTCAGGGGTTTCCCCCTCAGGTCCCCATTCATCAAGAACATGGTGTCCCCAAGGTTGATCCCCTGGGTCCACTCAGTTTCCTTCATACAGTGGTTACCCCCCAAGGGTTCCCCCTCGTGGTACCCTCAAGGTTTTTCCCCCCTTCATTACAGTGACACCCACCCCAGGGATCTTGGTGGTGTCCTTCCAAGGATGTACCCCCACCTTCCCAGTAACGATGTCCCATGGGTCCTTGGGGGGTTTCCCCACCTCACGGTACCCTAACCCATACCCCAAGTGGGTCCCCACCAGGTTCATGGGGTTTCCAGTGCTTCCCCCAATAAACATGGGGGTTCCAGGGTGTCCCCCTGGGTGTCTTCAGGTCCCCCTTCCATACAATTCCCAGTTGGTCCCCCAGGGATCCCCCCCCCCCTGGGGACTGCCAGTTCCTTCAACAGTTGGGTGGGGGTACATGCTTCTGGGTGTATCCCCCCCCCCCTCACGAGGTCCCCCCCCACCGTTCATACGAGTTTCCCAGGGGGTCTGGGGGTCCCCCCTCAGAGGTCCCCCTTTCAACAGTGTTGTCACCAGGGGTTCTACCTCCAGGTTTTCCTACCATTAACAGTTTGGTCCAGTGGTCCCCTGGGGTTCCCACCCCTCAGGTCCCCCTTCCCCATAACAGTGGTGGGGGGGTCCCCCCCCCGCCAGTGTCCGTGGGTTCCTTCCAAGGTCCTACTTACAGTGGTCCCCCCCATCCACCCCACTCCCCCAAGGTGACCCCCCCTTGGGTGTCCATCCAGGTCCCTTCCCATACCAGTGGTGAGTTCCATTGGTCCCCCCCCGTGGGACCTCTACAAGGTTCCATACATACAGTGGTCAGGGGGTCCTGGGGTTTTCCCCCCCAGGGTCATACAGGTGGTCAGGTCTGGTGTCATTCAGAAGGTTCCCCCTTCAAATACAGTGGGTCCCCCCGGGGGTTCCCCCTCCCTGTGGGGTACCCCCCTCCCAGGGACCCCCCCTACCATACAGTTTCCTGGATCCTTGGTAGGGTCCCCCCCCCCACCTCAGTTCCTTCCCCATACAAAGCTGCACCCAAAGGGTCTGTAGGGGGACCCTCAAGGTCCCCCCCCCCCCATAACAGTGCCCAGGGTTTCTTGTGTCCTCTCAGGGTTACCCCCCTACCATACAGTGTTCCCAGGGTGATCTGGGTCCCCCCTCCAAGTCCTTCATTACAGTGTCCAGTGGTCTTGGAGGTTCGTCCACGGCTCCCTTACATTAAAATCAAGGTGTGTCAGGGGTTCTGGTGGTCTCAGGGTGCCAAAAAAAATCCATACAAGTGTCCCCAGGGTACCCTTGGGGTCCCCCTACAGTCTTATCCCCTTCCATACAGATGTCCCCCAAGGGTCAGGGGTCCCCTCAGGCCCCTCTCCATACAGTTGTTCAGAGGTCTGTCAATGGTTTTCCCCCCCCACAGGGCCCTTCATACAGAGTGGGGATTCCCCAAGGGTCCCCCCCGCCCCCCACCCCCCGGGGGTCTCAGGGCCCTTCCCCAATACAGTGTCCCCCCCCAGGGTTCTAGGGGGGTTCCCCCCTCCAGGTATCCCCTTCAAACAGTGTTTCCGGGTCCCCCCCCCCCCCCCTGGGTTTTATCACCCCCTCTCAGGTATCATACAGTGGGTCCCCGCCATGGGGTCCGGTGGTTCCCCTCCAGGTCCCATTATACACACCGTGGTATCCCCCTCAGGGTCCCCCCCCGGGTCCCTCAGGTCCCCTTCCAACCAGTGTCCCCCCAGGGTTCGCTGGGGGACACAGTGTCCCCCCATCCCAACAGTGGGGGGGTCCCCAATATAGTGTGTTCCCCCACCAGGGGTCCCCTCCACAGGGTCACTGTCCTAAACAGTGTGTCCACCCCAATGGTCCTGTGGGTGTGGTCCCCTCATGGTCCTTCAAATAACAGTGTACAGGGTCCCCGGGGTTTTCCCCCCCCTCAGGTCCCCTTCATAAACAGTTTTGTCCCAGGTTGGGGTCCCCCCGCGGTTTCTCATCCAAGGTCACACCCCCCTTCATACAGTGTGGTCCCCAGTCCCCCTGTGAGCAGTGGGGTGTACACCCAGTTTCCCCAACCATAACAGTGTTCCAGTGTACCCCCCCCCCTCCAGTGTCCTTCAAACAGTTATGACAGTGAGCAATTGTCCCTCATCCCCACTGGGTTCCCCCCATTCCATTATCACTTCATAAACAGAGTTCCAGGTCCCCCCCTTTGGGGTTTCCCCCCCCCGCCAACCCCACAGGTTCCCCCCAGCCCATAAACAGTTTTTTCTCCCCAGGAATCTTGTGGGGTCTCCCCCTCCCAAGAGTCCCATACCAAAACAGTTGTTCCCCCCCAAGGGTTCACCCTTGGGGGTTCCCACCCTCCCCCGATGGAGCCCTTTCCCCCCACCACAAATACATATACCAGTTGGGGTCCAAGGGGTCCCCCCGGGGTGGGTCCCCCTTCAAGGTGTTCAAAACAGTTTTTTTCCAGGGAAATCCTGGGTGTCCCCCCCCTCAGGGAATTCCCATCCAAATACAGTGGTTCCAGGTTCTTCCCCCCCCCTGGGGTCCCCACAGGTCCCTTCTATCACAAGTTATCAGGGTCCCCTGGGTGTCCCTCCAAGGGTCCCCCCTTTCAAATACAGTGGTACCCCCCCCCCCCAGGGTCCCCCTGGGGGTCTCACTCCGGGAGTCTTCCCCCGCCTTTCAATACAGTGGGTCATGGATCCTGGTGGTCCCCTCAGTGTCCCCTACAGTGGTTTCCCATGGTCCCGTTGGGTCCTTCCTAGGTTATCCCCTTCATGACAGTGGGGTGTCAGGGGTCCCTGGGGTCCCCCCCCTCAGGTTCCCTTCCCCATCCAGTGTTGGTCCAGTGTTCCCTGGGGGGTCCCCCTCAGGTTTTACCCCGTCCCCCCATCCCAGTGGGTCCCAAGGTGTTTGTGGGGGTCCTAGTGTTCCATCCATTGGGTCCCCCAGGGAGTGTCCACCCCCCCCGTTGTGGGGTACCCCCCCCCTCCCCCTTGAGGTACCTTACATACAGTGTCCCCAGGGTCCCCCCTGGGGTCCCTTAGGTCCCCCCCCGCCCCTTCATACATTGTCCCCCCCCCCCCAGGGGTCCTGGGGGGGGTCTCAGGGGTTCCCCTTTCCCCATAACTGTGGGGGTCATGGGTTCCCCGTGAGGGTTTTTTCCCCCCTCTCAGGTCCCCCTTTCATACAGAGGTCCGGTGATCCTGAAGGGCCCTTCATAGGTCCCCTTCAATAACAGTTTGGGGTCCCCCACCCCCAGGGTTTCACCCTGAGGGACCCCCCCCTCAAGGTCCCCTTCTATCACAAGTTTTCCAGGGTCCCCCCTGGGGGTACCCGTTCAGGTCCACCCCTTCCATAACTATTTGGGTACTCCTGGGTTCCTGGGGACCCTTCAGGTCCATCCAAAACAGTTTCCAGGGTCCGGGGTCACCCCTCAGGACCTCCATAATAAGTGGTAGGGGGGGGGCCGCGGGCCGGCCCAGGGGTTCCCTGGGGGGTTTCCCGGCGCGCCGGCCCCAGGTCCCCTTGCAAGTGTACAGTGTCTCCAAGGGTCTTGGGGTTCTCCAGGTCCCCCCTTCACCCCCTAACAGTGTCAGGGTCGTGGGGACCTCAGGTCCCCCCTCCCTTCCAAAACAGTTTGTCCCCAGGGGGTTTCCTCACGGTCCCTTCCCCAATACAGTGTCAAGGGTCCCTGGGGGTTCCAGGTCCCTTCATAAAAGTGTCCCCAGGGTCCACCCCCCCACACACTGGGAGGTTCTCAGGTATCATTTCCCCAATCCAGGGTTCCCTGGGTGGTCCCCTTACCAGTCCCTTCAGTACAAGTTGGTCGGGGATCCCCACTGGTGTCCTCAGTTAACTTTCCATACCAGATTGTCCCAAGGGGTCCTGGGGGTTACACCAGGTCCCGTCCATACAGTGGTCCCCCCCAAAGGGTACCCCCCTCAGGGTCCCCTTCCATACCGTTTGTCAATGGGTCCTTGGGGTCCCTCTGGTCCCTTCATGCGTGTCCCCCCCCAGGGTTCCCCCCCCCCTGGGTCTCAAGGTTCCCCCCCTTTCATACAGAGTGGTTTTCCCAGGGTCTGGGGGGTCCACCCCCCCCCCCCCCTCAGGTCCCCTTCCATGGCCAGTTGTCCCCAGGGGTCCTGTGGGGATTCCTACATCAGGTTCCCCTTCTACAAGTTGTGTCCCAGGGTCCCCCCCCACCCGGGGGGGTCTCAGGTTCCCCCGTTCAATAGACAGGGTGGGTTCCCAGGGTGTCCCCTTTGTGGGTCACCTCAGTTCGCGTTTCATACAGTTGGTCCCCAAGGGTCCACCGCCCCCCCTGGGGGTCCCCTCCCCCCTCAGGATCCCCCTTCGCCATACAGTGGTCCAAGGGGTCTGGGGGATCCCCTCCCCCTCCAAGGATCCCCCTCATAAACAGTTGGTGTCAGGGTCCCGGGTTTTCCCCCCTCAGGTCCCCCTTTCATACACAAGTGGTCCCCCCCCGGGGCCTACCTTTGGGGGTTTGTTCCAGGTGGTCCTTCATACCAAGTTTTGTCCCCAGGTTCTCTTCTGGCCCCACCCCCCCTTCAATACAGTGTCCCCCCCCCCCCCAGGGTCTGGGTACCCTCAGGTCCCTTAAATAAACAGTGGTGGATCCCCCCCCCCCGTCCATTGGATGTCCCCGGGGTCCCCCACCAACCCATCTTGGTCCCTTCCAAATACCCCAGGTGTCCCAGGGTCTCGGGGGTTCCCCCCCCCCCCTCCCAGGTCCCCCCTCCAAATACAGTTGGGGTCCCCCAGGTCCGTAGTCCACTCGAGGTCCCCCCCTTCAAATAAGTGGTGATCCACGGGTCCCTGGTGGTACCCCTCAGTTCGCCCCCCACACCCCACTTTCCATACAAGTGTGGGGTCAAGGGGTTCCGGGGGTTCCCCCTTCCCCAAGTCCAATCCAGTTTGTCCCCCAGGCGTCCCCTTGGTGGGTCCCCCCCCTCCCCGGGTCCGTTTCCCTACCCAAGTTGTCCCAGGGTACTGGGTGGTCCTCCCCAAGGATCCTTCCATAACAGTGTCCCCAGGGACTGGGAGGTCACCAGGGTCCCCCCCACCCCCCTTCATACAGTTTCCATGGTGCTGGGGTGGGTGTCCCCCCCCCACCTCAGGTCCCTCCTTTCCAAACAACAGTTTTAATTTTTACCAGGATCTGGGGGGGTTTCTCCGTTCCCTCCAAATAACATGGTCAAAGGTTCCCCCCCATACCCCCCGGTGGTTCCACCCTCCCCTCAGGTTCCCTTTCATACAAAGGGTCCAGGTTTCTGGGGGTCCTCAAGGTACCCCCCACCCCCTTCCATAACAGGGTCCCAGGGTCCCCACCCCGGGGGTTTCCCCCCACTTCAGGTCCCCCCCCCCCCCCCCTTAAAGAACAGTGGACCCCCCCCCCAGGTGGTCCCCCACCCCCACCCCTGGGGGATTTCCCCACCCTTCAGGTTATCCTTCACAATACAGGGGTCAGGGGGTCCCTGGGGGGGTATCCCCCTCAAGGTCCCTTTTCAAACAAGGGTCCCCAAAATGGTCTGGTGTGGGGTCTCAGTTCCGTTTCCCTACAGTTTTGTCAGGGTCCCCCCCCCCCCTGGGGGTCCTCCAGTTCCGGCTCCCCCATTCAGTGGGTTCAGGGTTCCCTGGGTGGGTCTCCCAGGTTTCCTATTCATAACAGTGGGTTCCAATGGAGACCCCCTGGGGGTCCCACCCCCACCCCCCCCCCCATAAGGTTCCATCATAACAGTGTTCAGGGTTCTGGGGTTTTCCCCCCTCATGGTCCCATACAGTTTGTCCCAGGGATCTGGGGGGGTTCTCCCAGTTTCTTCCCCCAAAAAAATAACAGGTGTCAGGGTTTCCCCCCCCCCCTGGGGGGTCTGTTCTCATGACCCCCTTCATACAGTGTTTCAGGGACACCTCCCATCCCTGGGGGTCCCCCCCCCTCAATGTCCTTCATTACAGTGGTCCTCCCGGGGTCCCCCCCCCCCGGGGTCCCCCCCCCTTCCAGGTCCCTTTCAATACAGTGTCAGGGTCCCCACCTTGGGGTCCCCCCTCCAAGGTCCCTTCCATACAGTGTGGGGACAGGGTCCGGGGGTTCACAGTACCCCTTCAAAAATAAACAGTAGGTCTCAGGTCCCCCCCCCGGGGTCCCCCCCACAGGTCCCTCTACCCGAAACCAGTGTCCCCATGGTACTGGGGTCTTCAGGTCCCCCTTCATACAGTGTCCCAGGGGTCCCTGGGGTCCCCCCCCCTCAGTTCCCCCTTCAAAATACATGTTGTCAGGTCCACCCCTGGGGGTCCCCCTCCAGTCCTTCAATACAAGTGGATTCCAGGGGTCACCCCCCGCCCCCCCGTGCGTGTCTTCCCATGTCCCCCTTCCCATAACAGTGGGGGGGGTGGTTCCACAAGGGGGTCCCTCTAAGGTCCTTCTCATACAAGTTTTGTACCCCCCAGGGGTTCCCCCCCCCCCCCTGGGGGTTCTCACAGGATCGTTCATACAGTGCGGGGTTTGGGTCCTCAGCCCCCCTCTTTAAAAAAGGTTCAAGGGGTTCTGGGGTCCGGGGTCCCCCCCTTCATCAGTGTCAGGGTCTGGGGACCAGGCCCCTTCTAAGTGGGGCCCGGGCTCAGCCTTCAAAAAGTGTCGGGGCCCCCGGGTCTCAGGCCCCCTTTCATACAGTGTCAGGGCCCCGGGGGCCCCCTCAGGCCCCTTCATACATTCCCGGGGGTTTTTTGGGTCTAAAACCCTTAAATCAGGTAGGGTCGGGGGCTAGGCCCTCATACATTCAGGGTCCGGGGTTTTCGTCCTTCATAAAAGTGGTCGGGGGTTTTGGGGTCCGGTTTTCTTTCCAGTGTCGGGCTGGGGCCCAAACCCCCCCCATAAAAGTGTCAGGGGGTCCGGGGCTCGGGTCCTTCCCCAACGTGTCAGGGGGGGTTCAGGCCCTAAAAATTTGCGGCCCCCTGGGGTCCGGGTTTCCCCCCCCCAAACGTGTCAGGGGTCCGGGGTTCCCCTCGGGTCCTTCATACAGGCCCCAGGGTCTGGGTTTAGGTCCTCAATACAGTGTCAGGGCTGGGGGGCCCCTCATGCCCTTTTCCTACAGTGTCCGGGGTTTAGGTTTTCGGGGTCCCTTTTTATCTTTTTTCCCCTTGGGTCTCGGGTTTCATACGGGTTGGGTCGGGGGTCTCAGGTCCTTCTCGGGGCCCTCCCGGGGGTCTCAGGTTTTATACAGTGTAAAAGGGGATTCAGGGACTTCAGGTCCCTCTGGGGTCCCCCATCTTTCAGGGTTGTCCCCAGGTCCTTTCCTTACAGGGGTCAGGACCTGGGGTCTCAGGTTCCCCCCTTCAAAACATTTGGGGGGTTTTTTTATCAGTGTCAGGGTGGTCTCAGGTTTTTTTCAAAACAGTTCGGGGGGGCTCGGGGGCCCTTTCATACAGTGCCCCCGGGGGTTCCCTGGGTTTTTCCTTTCATAAAAGTGGTGGGTCGGGTTTCTAGGTTTTTATAAGGTATAATTCAGGGTTTTGGGGTCTCAGGCCCCATATCAGTGGTCCCGGGGGTCTTCCCCCCCCCCCCGCCTTCATACAGGTCAGGGTTCCCTTCAGGTCCTTCATACAGTGTAAGGCCCCCCTGGGGCCCCTCAGTTCTTTCATACATTTTGGGGGGCCCCCGGTCCAGGTCCTTTCATACAGGTCGGGGGTCTGGGTCTCAGGCCCCTTAAAGGGGGTTTTCGGGGGTCTGGGTCCCCCTAGACCCTTCTTTCAAGGTCGGGGGCCCCCCCCTCATAAAATTCAGGGTCGGGGTCTCAGGTCCTTCTACGTGTCGGGGTCGGGGTCCGGGCCCCCTTCATACAGTGCCCCCCGGGGGTCGGGGTCCCCCTCAGGTCCCCCCATACAGTGCCCCCGGGTTTTTATCTCAGTCCTTTCATACAGTGTCGGTCGGGGGTCTCAGGCCCCCTCATACAGTTCGGGGTCTGGGGTCCAGGTCCTTAAAAACCCAGTGGGCCCCCAATGTCGGGGGGCCTCGGGCCCCTTTCATACAGTGTAGGGTTGGGTCTAGGGTCCCCCACGGTAAAACTGGTTCGGGGCCCCCCTTCTACATTTGTCAGGGTCGGGGGTTTTTTTCCGGGGTCCTCACCAAAGGGGTCTGGGGTCTCATGTCCTTTCATACAGATGGTCAGGGTCTGATGGTCTCAGGTCCTCAACATTGTCCAGAGGATCTCAGGTCCTTCTTCTTACAGTGTCAGGGCTTGGGGACTCTCAGGTCCTTCATCACGTGTTCAGGGAGTCTGGGGGATCTCAGTCCTTCATACAGTTTTCAGGGTCTGCGGGTCTCAGGTCCTTCATACAGTGTCAGGGTACCCGAGGTTGTCAGGTCGTGTAATACAGTACTCACGGTCCCGTGGGGTTCTCAGTCTGTTCATACACGTTGGTCTCAGGGTCTCTGGGTCTCTCCAGTCCTATCATACAGTGTTCCGGGTTCTGGAGTCGCAGTCTTCATACAGTTGTTTAGGGTGGGGTTCAGGGTCTGGGGTCTCAAGGTCCCGTCATACAAGGTACAGGGTCCGGGTACTCAGTTCCTTCATAACAGTGTCAGGGTCTGGTGGTCTCATGTCACCAGTGTCAGGGTCTGTGGGTTCTCAGGTCCTTCATTACAGTGTCCAGGGTTTGGGGTCCTTCATACAGTGTCAGAGTTTGGGGTCACTTCATACAGTGTCAGAGGTCGCAATGTCCATTCATAAAAAGTGGTCAGGGGTCTGGGTCTCAGGTCCTTCATACAGTGTCTCATGGGTCTGAGGGTCCTTATCATGTCTCAAGTGGATCAGATAGTTCTCAGGTCCTTCATACAGTGTCAGGTCCTGGGGTCTCAAGGTCTCCTTCATTAACATGACCACAGTTAGGTCTGGGGTCTCATCTCAGGTCCTTCATACAGTGTTCAGGTGTCCGGGGTCTCAGGTCCTTTCATACAGTGTCAGGGTCGGGGTCTCAGTCATACAGGTCCAGTGTCGGTTGTCCTCAGGTCATATAGGGTCAGGGTCTGTTGGTTCCTCAGTCCTTCAATTACAGTGGTCCCATGGTCGGAGTCTCAGTCCACTTCATACAGTGTCAGGAGGTCCTATGGGTCTCAGGTCTCCTTCATTTACAGTGTCAGTGTCCTGGTCTCAGTCCTTCATATTTAATCACAGTGTCAAGGGGTCTTAAAGTGGGTCTCATGGTCCCTTCAACAGTTTCAGGGTCAGGATCATCAATGTTCCTTCATTTACAGTCTGCCAGGGTCTTGGTCTCTAGGGTCCTTCGATACAGTGTCAGGGGGTTCTGGTCGTCCTCAGGAGTCATTTCATACTCTCTAGTGTCAGGGTCTGGGGTCATCAGTCCTTCATACCAGAGTGTCGTGGACTGGGGTCTCCAGTCTCATTCATACAGTAGTCAGGGTCCTGTGGTCTCAGGATTCCTTCTACATTACAGTTATCAGGTCTCCTCAAGTCCTTCTCATACAGTGGTCAGATGTCATGGGGTCTCAGGTCGTTCATCACAGTGTCACGGGTCTCTGGGGTCTCAGTTCGTTCATACAGGTCAGGTCACTGGGTTACTCATGGTCATCATACAGTCATGGTGGTCAGAGTTTCTAACGGTCCCGGCAGTCAAATCATACATTGTCACAGGTGTCCCTAGGGAGAAGTCTCAGGTCCTTCAAACATTGTCAGTAGGATCCGGGGACTCTCAGGTCCCTTCTATTTACAGTCTGTCAGGGACTGTGGTCTCAGGTGCATCATACAGTGAGTCCAGTGTCCTGGAGTTATCTCAGGTCCTTCTTACAGTTTTCCAGGGTCTGGGTCCCAGGTGCCTTCATACAGATTCAGTGTCTGGATGTCTCAGTCTTCCTCATTACAGTATCACTCAGGGTCTATGTGTCTCAGGTATCTTCATACAATTTCAGGGTCTAGGGTTCTCAAGGTCCATCATACAGTGTCAGGTAGTCCATGGTTGTCTCAGGTCCTCCATCCAGAGGTCTGTGGGTCTCAGTCCTTCATATCTCAAGTGTCAGGGGTCTCAGGTCCTTCATCCAGGGTCTGGGGTCTCAGGTCCGTGTCATCCAGGTCCATTGGGGTCTCAGGTCATTCATACAGTGTCAGGGACACTCTGGTGTCTCAGGTCCCTTCATACAGTGTCAGTGTCTGGAGTCTCCGGTCGAGTTCAACAGTGACAGGCTCTGGGTCATCAACTTCCTTCATTACAGTGTCTCCAGGGTCCTCAGGGGTCTCAATTCCTTCATACAGTGTCAGTATCCTGAGGCTCTCCAGGTCCTTCATACAGTGTCAGAGTCTGAGTAGGTCTCTAGGTCGTTCATTACTCGTGTCTAGGTAGGTCTGAGGTCCTTCAGGTCTTTACACATACAGTGTCACCATGTCTGGGTCTCAGGTCCTTCATACAGTGTCTCAGGGTCTCTGGGGTCTAAGGTCCTTCATTACTAGTGGTCTCAAGGGTTTCTGGGGTCTTAGGTCTCCTTCAATACAGTGTCCCATTGATCTGGTAGGTCTCAGGATCCATCTCTCACATACCGTGTCTAGGTCTGGGGTCCTCAGGTCCTCATAAGGGTCTGGGGTCCTCAGGTCCTTCATACAGGGTGCGGGGGTCTCAGGTCCTTCATAGACAGTGATCGGGTCTGGGGTCATCAGGTCCCGTCATACTCATTATTCACTTGTCTAGGAGTCCCAGGGTCGTTCATACAGATGTCATAGTGTCTGGGTCTCCAGTTCCTTCATACAGTGTCGTCCGGGTCTAGGGTCTTCAGAGGTCCTATCATACAGTGTTCATGGTCTGAGGTCTCAGGTCTTCATTAAAAGTGTCAGGGTCTGGGGTCTCATCAGTTTCATCCATGTCTGTCCTATGGTCCCCGTGTCATCAGGTCCTTCATAAACAGTGTCATGGGTCTGGGGTCTAAGCTCCCCTTCTCATAACTCTGTCCCTGGCTCTGGGGTCACGTGGTCCTTTCATACAGTGTCAGGGTCCTGGGTCTCAGGTCATCCAGTGTTCAGGTCTGAGGTTCAAGTCCGTCATGCCAGTGTCATGTTTCTTGCAAGGTCCCTCAATCCCTCCACTTACAGGGCTCAGGTTCTTGGGGTCTACAGGTCTCTTCATACATTGTTTTCTCAGTAGTCCGGGTCTCAGGTTCCCTCTACAATTGTCCAGGGTCCTGGGACTCCAGGGTCCCCTTATACAGTGTCAGTGGACTGGGGTCTCAGGAGTCCATTTCCTATACCGTGTCAGGGTCAGGGGTCTCAGGTTCCTTCACCACAGTGTCAGGGTTCGGGGTCTCAGGTTCCTTCATACAGAATGTCTCATTGGTCCTGGAGGTCCTCACTAGGTCCTTCATACAGTGTCCAGGGTTCTGGGTCTCAGGTCCTTCCATACAGTGTTCCAGGGTCTCTGGAGTCTCAGTTCCTTCATACAGGTGTCAGGGATCTGGGAGTCTCAGGTCCTTCATACAGTGTCAGGGTCTGGGTCTCAGGAGTCCCTTTTCATACTTGTCAGGGAGTCTGGAGTGTCTCACGGTCCTTCATACAGGTCAGGGTCTGGGATCTCAGGTCTCCTCATACAGTGTCATAGAGTCAGGGTATCTCAGTATCTCTTCATACTATAGTGACAGAGGTCTGGTCTCAGGTCATTCCATACAGTGTCAGGGGTCTTGGGGTACCTCAGTGCTCCCTTCTATATCAGGTCATGGTCTTGTGGTCTCAGGTCCTTCATATAGTGTCAGGGTCTGAGGTCCACCAGGTCCCTTCTATACAGTGTCAGGGTCTGGGGATCTCAGGACGTACCCTTCATACTAGTTTTCAGGGTCTCAAGTCTTCATACAGTCAGCTCAGGGTCTCTGGTCTCAGGTCATTTCCAGTGTCGGGGTCCTCAGGAGTCCTTCAAGACAGTGTCAGGGCCTCGGGGCACTCATCATTCATAACAGTGTCGGGTCTGGGGCCAGGTCCCTCTCTTTACAGTGTCCAGGGTCCTGGAGTCCTCAGGTGCCTTCATACATGTCAGAGTCTGGGGGTCTCTCAGGTCCTTATACAGTGTCGAGGGTCCGTGTCTCAGGTCCTTCCATTACAGTGTCAGGGGTCGGGGTCTCAGGTCCTTCATACATAGTTTCAGGGTCTGGGGTCCTCAGGTCCTTTCATACAGTGTTCAGGGTCTGGGCTCAGGTGTCCTTCATACAAGACAGGTCTGGGTCATCCCTCAGGTCCTTTCATACAAGTGTCAGGGTCTCAGGATTCACCTCATACAGTGACAGGGTCTGGAGCCTCAAAGGTCCCTCATACAGTGTCAGGGTCTGGAGTCTCTCAGTCCTTCCTCTCACTATGTCAGGTCTAGAGGTCCTCAGGGTCCATCATTACAGTGTCAGGGTCCGAGGTCTCAGGTCCTTCATTCACAGATGTCAGTGGTCTGGGGTCTCAGGTCCTTACATACAGGTTTCAGGGTCTGGGGTCTCAGTCCTTCAACAGTGTCAGTGGTCCCTGAGGCGTCTCTCAGGTCCTTCATACATGTGTCCAGGGTCCTGGGGTTCTCAGGTCCTTCATACAGTGTCCGGGGTCCTCTAGGTCCTTCATACAGTGTTGACCCAAGGTCCTGAGATCTCAGGTCCTTCATACAGTGTCGGGTCTGAGGGGTCTCAGGTCATACAGTGACTGGTCCGGGTCTCAGGTCCCTACATAAACAGTGTCAGGGGTCATGGGTCCTCAGTTCCATCCATGCCAGTTGTTAGGGTCTTGGGGTATCATGTCCGTCATCCAGTGGTCAGGTCTGGGGTCATCAGGTCCTTCCTACAGAGTGTCACGGTTTGACAAGGTCATCAGGTCCTTCATACAAGTTGTCAGGGTCGTGGGTCTCAGGTCCTTCAATACAGGTCCAGGGTCTGGGTCCTACTAGGTCGTATCCTACAGTGGTCAGGGTCCAGGGGTCCCCTTCATACAGGATGTCAGGGTCTAGGGTCCACAGGTCCTTCATACAGTGTCAGGGTCTCAGGGGTCTCAGGTCAATGCAGTGTCATGGTCCTGGGGTCTCAGGTCCATTCATAACGTGTCAGGGACTGTGATGGTCTCCAGTCCTTCATTACAGTTTTCAGGTCTGGGTTCTCAGGATCATTCTATACACAGTTCCGGGGTCCTGATCTCAGGATCCAATCAATACAGTGTCAATGGTCTGGACGTACGCAGGTTCCTTCATACAGTGTCAGGGTCCGGGGCTCAGGTTCCCTTACATACGAGTGTACCAGGGTCTTGGGTCCTCAGGTCCTCATACAGTTTCAGGTCTGGGGTCTCAGGTCCTGTCATACAGTTTTATCACAGGGTCACCCTGTGGTCTCAAGGACATCTTCCCCCCAACATTACAGTGTCAGACAGGTCTGGGGGTCTCAGGGTCCTTCATACAGATGTCAGTTGTCTCGCGGGGTTCTCAGGTTCCTTCAGACTGTGTCAGGGTCTGGGGACTCAGGTCCTCATACAATTCAGGGTCCTCAGGTCTTCCCATTCACATACAGTGGTCATGTCTGAGCTCCTATCAGGTCCCTTCATTACAGTGTCATAGACACTGGGATCTCAGGTCGTTCCTAACATGTCATGGGTCAGGGGTCCTCAGTCATACAGTGTCGGGATGCCGGTCTCAGTCTCCTCATCAGCAGTGTCAGGTCTGGGGTCCTCAGGTCACTTCATACAGTTGTTCGCAAGGGTCTGCTAGGGTCTCATAGTACTCATTCATCCAGTGTCAGGGTCTGTGTCTCTGCAGTCATACTCATACTACAGTGTTCAGGGGTCTGGAGACCTCAGGACCTTTCATACAGTGTCAGGGTCTGGGGTCTCAGGATCCCTTCAATAACAGTGTCAGAGTCACAGGGTCTCAGTTCCTCATACATGTCAGGGGTCGGGGTCACAAGGTCGTTACTACATGTCCTGGGTCAGGGTCCTTCATACAGTTGTCAGAGTCCAGGGTCTTGAGGGTCTCAGGTCTTCTTCATTCAGGGCTTGGGTCCCAGTCTCATAACAGTTGTCAGGTCTGTGGTCACACTCAGGTCCTTCATACAGTGTCAGAAGGTCTGGGGTCCCTCAGGTCTTCCATAACCGTTATTCAGGGTCTGGGGGTCCTCAGGTCATCACACCCATGTGTCAGGGACTAGGGGTCTCAGTCCCATCATACAGTGTCAGGTTCAACCACAACACCCCCCCCCCCCCACTAGGGTCTCAGGTCGTTCAATTAACAGTGTCAGGAGTTCTGGAGTCTCAGGTCCGTTCCTTTAAACACGTGTCAAGGGTCTGTGGAGGTCTCAGATCGTTATCATACAGTTCAGGGTCGGGTCTCAGGTCCTTCATACATTGTCAGGTCAGGGGGTCTCAGGTCCTTCATACAGTGTCAGGGTCTGGGGGTCCAGGTCGCTTCATGAACAGTGTCCAGTGGTCTGGGGTCTCAGGTCCTTCATACAGTGTCCGGGGTCTGGGGTTCTCAGGTCCTTCATACGTGTTCCTTGAGTCTTGGGTCCTCAGGTTACCTTCATACAGTGTCTGGCTCTGGAGTCTCAGTTCTTCATTACAGTGTCAGGGTCTGGGGTCTCAGGTCTTTCATACAGTGTCATGGTTACTCAGGTCCTTTCAAACCAGTGTCAGGGTCCGGGGGTCTCAGGTCCTTCATACAGTGTTCATAGATCACGGGTCTCAGTCCTTCATACAGTGTCTGGGGTCTGGAGTCTCAGGTCCTTCAATACAAGTCGTCATGGTCTCAGTGGACACCTCAGGTCCTTCATGACAGTGTCACAGGTCTGGGGTCTAAGGTCCCTTCATATGAGTGTCCAGGGTCTTGAGTCTCAAGGTCTCCTTCATAAACAGTGTCAAGGGTCCACGGAGTCTCAGGTCGTACTCATTTAAACAGGGTCAGATCTGCACAGTCTCATTTCCTTCATACAGAGTCAGGTCTGGGGTCTTCAGGTCCTCACACACAAGTGCAGGGTCCTGGTGATATCAGTCCTCATGTCCAGGGTCATGTCTCAAGACCCTCAGGTCCTTCATACAGTCTCAGAGGTCCTGGGGTCTCAGGTCCACAGTACAATCTCGAGGTCTGGGTACTCGTCCTTATCATACAATACTCATCATGGTCTGAGTCTCACAGTTCTACCTTCATACTATTGTCAGGGGTCCTGGAGTCCCAGTCATCATAACAGTGTCAGGGTCCCGGAGATCTCAGGTCCTTCATAACAGTGGATCAGGGTCTCAGGTCCTTCATTCACAGTGGTCAGGGTCTGGGACTACTAGGTCCTTCATACGAGTGTTCAGTGTCTCTGTGGTCCAGTTCCTTCATTGTCTCACTTTTCACAGGGTCTGGGGTCTCAGGTTCATACATTGTACACTCAGTACACTTAGGGGTCTCATGAGTCCCCTTTCATACAGGGTCTGGGGTCCCTGGTCCTTCATCCAGTAGTCAGGGTCAGGGGTCCTCAGGTACCTTCACAACCAGTGCAAATTTTTCCCCCCATGTTGGGCCCCCCTGGGGGTCTCGGGCCCCCATACAGGTAGGGTCCCCGGGGGGTCCCCCCCCACCCCCTGGGGGGCCCCGGGGCCCTTTAAAATTTTTTTTTCTCTGGGGGTTCTCAAGTCCTTCATACAGTGTCCAGGTGTCTGGAGTCTCAGGTCATACAGTGTCACGGGTCTGAGGTTCAGGTCCTTCAGTATAGTGTCAGGGTTCTGGCGGATCTCAGGTTACGTGCTGGGGTCTTGAGGTCTCATGTCCTTCATACAGTGTCAGGGTTGGGGGTGTCTCAGGTCCTTATACAGTATGTCAGGGTCTGGGGTCTCAGGTCATTCATACAGTGTCCTGGGTCCGGGATTATCTGGTCCTTCATACAGTGGCAGGTCGGGGTCTCAGGGACCTTCATACAGTGTCAGGGTCTGGCGGTCCATCATACAGTGGTCAGGTTCGGGGCTCCTTTCATACAGTGTCAGGGTCTGGGGTTCTCAGGTCCTCAGTACAGTTGTCAGGCGTCTGGGGTTATCAGGGTCCTTCATACAGTGTCTCGGGTTTGGGGTCTAGGTCCTTACATACTGTGTCAGGGTCTGGTGTCTCAGGTCCATTTCATACTTGTGTCGGGGTTCGGGATCTCAGGTCCTTCATTAGCAGTTATCAGGGTCTGGGGTCTCAGGTCTTCTTACAGTTTTCAGGTTGGGGGGTCTCAGGTACTTATACAGTGTCAGGGTTCTGGGTCCTTAATACTGTGTCAGAGGTTCTTCAGGTCCTTCATACAGTTGTTCAGGGTCTGGGGGTCTCAGGTCTTCATACAGTGTCAGGGTCGGGGGGTCTCAGGGCCTTCATACAGTGGTCAGGGTCTGGAGGTCCTCAGGTCTTCATACAGTGTCAGAGGTTCAGAGTCCTTCATTACAGTGTAGGCTTGGGGTCTCAGGTCTTCATACAGTGTTCCAGGGTCTGGGGGTCTCGGTCCTTCATACAGTTTCAGGGTCCGGGGGGTCTCAGGTCCTTATTACAGTGTCAGGTGTCCGGGGGTGCTCAGGTGTTCATACAGTGTCACGGTATGGGGTCTCAGGTCTGTTCATACAGTGTCAGGGTCTGGGGGTCTAAGGCTCTTTCATACAGTGTCAGGGTTGGAGTCTTCAGTTCCTTCATATCTGTGTCAGGGTCTGGGTCTCAGGTCCTCATACAGTGTCGGGTCCGGGGTTCAGGTCCTTCATACCGTGTCAGGGTCTGGGGTCTCAGGTCATCCAGTGTGGGTCTGGGGTTAGGTCTTAATACTGTAGTCTGGTTTGGGGGTCATTCATACAGTTAAGGGTTGGGGCTCCTTCATACAGTGTCAGCAGGTCTAAGGTCCTTCATACAGTGTCAGGTCTGAGGTCTCAGGTCCTTCTTACAGTGTTCAGGGTCTGGGGTCATTCATACTGTGTCAGAGTTCATGGTCCTTCATTACAGTGTCAGGGTCTGGGGTCTCAGGTCCTTCATACACAGTGTCAGGGTCTGGGGGGTCTCAGGTTTCATTACAGTGTCAGGGTCCGGGGGTCTCAGGTCCTTCTTAAGTGTCAGGGTCTGCGGGTCTAGGTCATACGGTCAGGGTCTGTGGTCTCAGGTCATATAGGTCAGGGTCTGCGGGTCTCGGTCTTCATCAGTGTCAGGGTTCTGGAGTCTCAGTTCCTTCATTCAGTGTAGGGTCGGGGTCTCAGGTACTTCATACAGTGTCAGGGTCAGGGGTCTTCAGTCCTTCTCTACAGTGACAGGGTCTGAGGTACTAAGGTCCTTCATACAGTTGCAGGGTTGGGGGTCTCAGTTCCTTCATACAGTGTCAGGGTCTGGGGTCTCAGGTTTTCTTCATACAGTGTCAGCGTCTGGAGTCTCAGGTCATCATACAGTGTTCAGGGTTCTGGGGTCTCGGTCTTCATACAGTTATCGGGGTCTGGGGTTCAGGTCATTCATACAGTGATCAGGGTATGGGGTCTCAGGTCCTTCATCAGTTTAAGGGTCTCAAGTCACTTAATCAGTGTCAGGTCTGGGGGTCTCAGGTCGTTCTTCTGTGTTCTGGGTCTGGGGTCTCGTTGTTCATACAGTGTCAGGGTTCTGGGGTTCAGGGCATTAGACAGTGTCAGGTTTATTAAGGTAGCAGGTTCATTCATTACAGTGTCAGGGTCTGGAGTCTCAGGTCCTTCATACAGTGTCAGGGGTCGGGGTTCAGTCTTCATACTGTGTCAGGGTCTGTGGTCCTTCACGGTGCCTTCATACAGTGTCAGTGTACTGGAGTCTCAGGTCCATCATACAGTTTCAGGATCTGGGGTCTCCAGTTGGCCTCGTACAGTGTCAGTGTTGGAGTTCAGGTTGGCTACAGTTTCAGAGTTTGGGGTTCTCAGTTCTCTCATACAATGTCAGGTCTGAGGTCTAGGTCCTTCATACAGTGTCCAGGGTCTGGGGTCTAGGGTCCGTCATCAGTGGTCTGGGGTCTCAGGTCCTTCATGCAGTGTAGGGCAGTCTACAGGTCTTCATACAGTGTCAGGGTTGGGGTTCTCAGGTCCGTCTTCACGGGTCTGGGTCTCAGGTCATATATACAGTGTTTCAGGGTCCGGGGTTTCAGGTCCTTCTAACGTGTCAGTGTCTGGGTCTCAGGGTCGTTCATTACAGTGTCATGGCTCTGGGGTCCTCAGTTTCCTTCATACAGTGTCAGGGTTGGGGGTACTCAGGTCCTTCATTACAGTGTCAGGGTCTGACGGTTCAGGTCTTCAATTACTGTGTCAGGTCGGAGGTCTCAGGTCGTTATTACAGTGTCAGGTCTTGAGGTCTAGGTCGGTTCATACATGTGTCCAGGGTCTGGGGTCTCAGGTCCTTCATTACAGTGTCAGGGGTATGGTGTCTAAGGTCCTTCATACAGTGCTCAGGGGTTCTGGGGTGTCTTAGGGCCTTTCATACAGTGTCAGGATCTGGGGTCTCAGGTCCTTCATACAGTGTCAGGGTACTGGGGTATCAGGTCCTTCTACAGGGTCTGCGGGTCTAGGTCCTGCTACAGGGTCTGGTCTTCAGGTCCTTCATACTGTGTCAGTGTTTGGGGTCTCAGCTCCTTCATTACAGTGGCAGGGTCTGGAGTCTTCAGTGGTCTTTCATACAGTTGTCAGGGTCTGGGGTCTCAGTTCCTATACAGTGTCAGGTTATGGGGTCTCAGTGTCCTTCCATTTCAGTGTCAGGTATGAAGGTTAGGTCCTTATACAGTGTAGAGGTTCTGGGGTCTCAGGTCATCCAGTGTCAGGGTCGGGGTCTCACGGTACTTCATACAGTGTCAGGGTCTGGGGTCTAACGGTGCCTTCATACCAGTGGTGGCTTCTGGGGTCTCGGGTTACCTTCATACAGTGTCAGGGTCTGGTGGTCTCAGGTCATCCTAAGTGTCAGCGGCTGAGGTCTCAAGTACGTCATGCAGTGTAGGTTCTGAGGTCCAGGTCCCTCATACAGGGTCTGGGTCGGGGGTCCTCAGGTTCTATTACAGTGTCAGGTCCGGGGGTTCAGGTCCCTCATTACATTGTCAGGAGTCTGGGGTCTCAGGTCCCTTATCAAGTGTCACGGGTCTGGGGTCTCAGGTCCTCATACAAGTGTAAGGGTCTGGGTCCTCAGGTCCTTCACACAGTGTCAGGGTATGGGGTCTCAGGTCCTTCAATTACAGTGTCGGGTCTGGGGTCTCAGGTCTTCATACAGTGTCAGGGTCTTGGGTTTCAGTTCCTTATTAAAGTGTCAGGGTCTGGGGTCTTCAGGTCATTCATAAGTTCAGTGGTCCGCGGGTTCTCAGGACCCTTTCATACAGTGTCAGGGTCGGGGTCTGGGGTCTCAGGTCCTTCATACAGTGTCAGGGTCTGGGGTCTCAGAGTCCTTCATACAGTGTCGGGTTGGGGTCTCAGGTATCTCATACAGTGTCAGGGTCTGGGTCTCAGTGCCTTCATACATGTGTCAGGGTCTGGGTCTCAGGTTTTCATTACCAGTGTCAGGGTTCTCGGGTTCTAGGTCCTTCATACAGGGTCAGTGTTCTGGGGTCTCAGGTACCTTCATATAGAGTCGGGTATGAGGTCTCAGGTACATTCATACAGTGTCAGGGTCTGGGGTTCAGGTTCCTTCATACAGTTTAGTGTCTCAAGTCCTTCATACAGTTTCAGGGGGTATCTGGTGGTCTCAGGTCCATCATGTCGGGGTATCCCGGTCTTACATACAGTGTCAGGGTCTGGGTCTTCCAGGTCCGTCATACAGTGTCGGGGTTGGGTCTCAGGTTCCCTCACCACAGTCTAGGTGTCAGGGTCTGGAGTCTCAGGTCTTCCTACAGTGTCGAGCGCGTCTGGGGTCTCAGGTCCTTCATACAGTGTCAAGGGTCACAGTGGTCTCAGGTTCCTTTCATACAGTGTAAGGGTCTGGGGTCTCAGTCCTTCATACAGTTTCAGGGTCTGGGTCTCAGGTCTTCATTACAGTGTCTAAGGGTCTGGGTCTCAGGTCTCTTCATACAGTGTCAGGTCTGGGCGGTCTCAGGTCCTTCATACAGAAATGTCAGGGTCCTCAGGTCCTCATACAGTGTCAGGGTCTTAGCTCTCAGGTCCCTCATTACATGTGTCAGGGTTCTGGGAGTCTCAGGTCCTTCATACAGTGTAAGGGTCTGGGTCTCAGGTCCTCTTCATACAGTGTCAGGGTCCGGTTGGTCTCAGTCCTTCATTACAGTGTCGGGTCTGGGGGACTCAGGTCCTTCATACAGTTTCTGGGTCTGGGGTCTCAGGTGCCTCATTCATACAGTGTATGGTCCTGGGGTCTCAAGGTCTTCATACAGTGTCAGGGTCTGGGGTCTCAGGTCCTTATACAGTGTCTGGGTCTCAGTCCTTCATACAGTGTCAGGGTCTGAGCTCTCAGGTCTTCATCAGTGTCGGGCGTCTGGGGCTTAAGGTCATAACAGTGTCAGGGTCCGGGGTCTTCAGGTCCTCATACTGTGTCAGGGTATGGGGTCTCAGTTCCTTCATTCCGTGTTAGGGGTCTGGGGTTCTCAGTCCGTATCCAGTGTCAGGGTCATGGGGTCTCAGTCTTACATACTGTGTCACGGTTTGGAGGGTCCTTAGGTCCTTCATCATCAGTTGTCTGGTCTGGGGGCTCAGGTCCTTCATACAGTGTACAGGGTTGGGGTCTCAGGTTCTTTACAGTGTCAGGTTCTGAGGGTCCTTTCATATTAGTGTCACGGTTTTCTGGGGTCTCAGGTCCTTCACCCTTTACGTGTCAGGCGTTGGGGTCATAGGTCATGCGAGTGTCAGGGTCTGGGGTCTCAGGGTCCTTCATACAGGTCAGGGTCTGGGGTCTCAGGTCTTCTATACAGTGTTCAGGGTATGGGGTTCACAGGTAATTCATACAGTGTCGGGGTCTGGAGTCTACGGTCCTTCATTACATTTGTATGGGTTCTGGGGTCTCAGGGTCCTTCATACAGTGTCCAGGGTACTGGGTCTCAGGGTCCTTCATTTTCAGTGTCAGGGTTGGGGTCTCAGGTCCTTCATTCAGTTTCAGGGTTGGGGTCTCAGGTCCTTCATACTGTTTCATGGGTCTGTGCGTCTCTGGTCCTTCATACAGTGTCAGTGTCTGGGGTCTCAGGTCTTCTTACAGTGTCTGGGTCTGGGGTATCTGGTCCTTCATACAGTGTAGCGGTCTGGGTCTCAGGGTCTCTTCCATACAGTATGTCAGGGTCACAGGTCCTTATACAGTGTCAGGGTCTGAGCTCTCAGGTCCTGCATACAGTGTCAGGGTCAGGGGTCTCAGGTCCTTCCTACAGTGTCAGGGTCTGGGGTCTCAGGTCATACAGTGTCGGGGTCCGGGGTCTCAGGTCCCTCATCCAGTGTCGGGTATGCGGTCTCAGGTCCTACATACAGTGTCTGGGTTGGGTCTCAGGTCCTTCCATCAGTGTCGGGTCTGGGCTCTCATGGCTCCATTACCAGTGTCAGGGTCTGCGGTCTCAGGTCCTTCATACAGTGTCAGGGTCTCTGGGGTTCTCAGGGTCCTTCATACAGTGTCAGAGTCTGGGGTATTCAGGTCCTTCATAGCAGTCGCGGTCAGGGTCTGGGTCTCAGGTCGTTCCTACAGTGTCAGGGTCTGGGGTCCTTCATACAGTGTCAGTGTCAGGGTCTGGGGTCTAAGGTCCTTCATACAGTGTCAGGGGTCTCAGGTCATACAGTGTCAGGGTCTGGGGTCTCAGGTCCTTCATACAGTGTCAGGGTCTGGGGTCTCAGGTCCTTCATACAGTTCAGGGTTCTGGGTAGGGTCCTCAGGTCATTTGCATACAGTGTCGGGGTCTGGGGTCTCAGGTTCCATCATAAGTGTCAGGGTCCGGGGTTCAGGTCGTTATACTGTGTCAGGGTCTGGGGTCTCAGGTGTTCCATACCGTGTCAGGGTTGGGGTCTAAGGTCGTTCATACAGTGTCAGGTCTGGGGGTCTCTGGTCCTTATACAGTGTCTGGGTCTGGGGTCTCAGGTCTTCATACCAGTTGTCCAGGGTCTGGGGTATCAGGTCCTTCATAACAGTGTCGGGGTCCTGGGGTCCTCAGGTCCTTCATACCAGTGTGGGTCTGGGGTCTCAGGTCTCTTCAATTACAGTGTCAGGGTCTGGGGGTCTCAGGTTCTTCATACCAGTGTTGGCTCTGGAGTCTCAGTTCCTTCATTACAGTGTCAGGGTCTGGGGTCTCAGTCTTCATACAGTGTCAGGGTTTCTCAGTGTCCTTAATACCTTGTCAGGGTCCGGGGTCTCAGAGTCTTCTACAGTTCAGGATCGGGGTCCTCATGGTCCTTATACAGTTGTCAGGGTTGGAGTCTCAGGTCCTTCTACAGTGTCAGGTCTGTGGTCTAGGTCCTTCATACAGTGTCAGGGTCTGGGGTTTAAGGTCCTCCATAGAAGTGTCAGGGTATGGGGTCTCAGTCCTTCATTTACAGTGTCAGGGCGTCCCGGAGTCTCAGGTGTTCATACAGTGGTCAGGGTCTGGAGTCTCATTTCCTTCATACAGTGTCAGGGTCTGGGGTCTCAGGTCCTTCATACAGTGTCAGGGTCTGGGGTCTCACGTCCTTCATCCAGTTTTCAGGGTGGGAGTCTCAGGTTCCTTCATACAGTTCAGGGTCCTGGGGTCTCATGTCCTTATACAGTCTCAGGGTCTGGGGTCTCAGCTCCTTCATTACAGTCTCAGTGGTCTGGGGTCTCAGTTCTTCATCACAGTGTTCAGGGTCCTGGAGTCTCAGGTCATTCAATCAGTGTTCAGGGTCGGAGTCTCAGGGTCCTTCATCTGTGTCAGGGTCTCAGGTCCTTCATAACAGTGTCAGGGTCTGGGGGTCTCAGGTCCTTCTACAGTGTCTGGGTCTGGGGTTCTCAGTACTTCATAAGTTTCAGGGTCTGGGGTCTCAGGTCATACAGTGTCAGGGTCTGGGGTCTCTGGTCCTTCATACAGTGTCTGGGGTCTCTGGTCCTTCATCCAGTGTCAGGGTCAGGGGTCTCAGCGTCATTTCATTCAGCATGTCAGGTGGTCTCATGTCTTCTAAGCTCATGGTTTGGACAGGAAGACACTGGTGCATCTGGTAGTGGACAGGGTCTGACTTCTGCTATATATCTGAGGAGCTGTGGACGCTTCACATTCTTCCATGGTCGAATAGTTTGATGAGAACGGTGACATTAATTTATACCGACAGCGCGGATCTGAAGATGATTGTGTTGGTAACCATTTACTGAGAGGAGCGAATCCCCAACGAGAGTGAGGAGAACCTGAGAGCAGAAACAGGTTATAGGAGAAGACTACGACCAAGGAGGAATCATCTAGAGGACGCCAGGAACAATCAGGGGTCACCATCAGGAGATTCATTATCTACATGACCAAGATATAGGAGAAGACTAAAGACCATTGAGGAATCATCTAGAGCACGCCAGGAACAATCAGAGGTCACCACCAGGAGATCCAGGATCTATGTGATCAGGTTATAGGAGAAGACTACGACCAGTGACGAATCATGCAGAGGACGCCCAGACCAATCAGGGGTCACCACCAGGAGATCCAGGATCTATGTGATCGGGTTATAGGAGAAGACTACGACCAGGAAAGAATCATCTAGAGGACGCCAGGAACAATCAGAGGTCACCATCAGGAGATTCATTATCTACATGACCAGGATATTGGAGAAGATTACGAACAGTGAGGAATCATCTAGAGCACGCCAGACCAATCAAGGGTCACCACCAGAAGATTAATTATATATGTGACCAGGATATAGGAGAAGACTACGACCAGTGAGAAATCATCTAGAGGATGGCCAGGATAATCAGGAGTCACCACCAGTCAACAATCCAGGATCTGAGACCCCAGACCCTGACACTGTATGAAGGACCTGAGACCCCGGACCCTGATAGTGTATTAAGGACCCCAGACCCTGACACTGTATGAAGGACCCCAGACCCTGACACTGTATGAAGGACCCCAGAACCTGACACTGTATGAAGGACCTGAGACCCCAGACCCTGACACTGTATGAAGGACCTGAGACCCCAGACCCTGACACTGTATGAAGGACCTGAGACCCCAGACCCTGACACTGTAGGAACGACCCGAGACCCCAGACCCTGACACTGGATGACCTGAGACCCCAGACCCTGACACTGTATGAAGGACCTGAGACCCCGGACCCTGACACTGTATGAGGGACCTGAGACCCCAGACCCTGACACTGTATGAAGGACCTGAGACCCCAGACCCTGACACTGTATGAAGGACCTGAGACCCCAGACCCTGACACTGTATGAAGGACCTGAGACCCTGACACTGTATGAAGGACCTGAGACCCCAGACCCTGACACTGTATGAAGGACCTGAGACCCCAGACCCTGACACTGTATGAAGGACCTGAGACCCCTGACACTGTATGAAGGACCTGAGACCCCAGACCCTGACACTGTATGAAGGACCTGAGACCCCAGACACTGTATGAAGGACCTGAGACCCCGGACCCTGACACTGTATGAAGGACCTGAGACCCCGGACCCTGACACTGTATGAAGGACCTGAGACCCTGACACTGTATGGCCTGAGACCCCAGACCCTGAAACTGTATGAAGGACCTGAGACCCTGACACTGTATGGCCTGAGACCCCAGACCCTGAAACTGTATGAAGGACCTGAGACCCCAGACCCTGAAACTGTATGACTGACCTGAGACCCCGGACCTTGACACACTATGAAGGACCTGAGACCCCGGACCCTGACACTGGATGAATGACCATGAGACCCCGGACCCTGACTCTGTATGAAGGACCTGAGACCCGGACTCTTGTTGAATGACCTGAGACCCCAGACCCTGAAACTGAATGAAGGACCTGAGACCCCAGACCCTGACACTGTATGAAGGACCCCAGACCCTGACACTGTATGAAGGACCTGAGACCCCAGACCCTGACACTGTATGAAGGACCTGAGACCCCTGACACTGTATGAAGGACCTGAGACCCCAGACCCTGACACTGTATGACCTGAGACCCCAGACCCTGACACTGTATGAAGGACCTGAGACCTCAGACCCTGACACTGTATGAAGGACCTGAGACCCCAGACCCTGACACTGTATGAAGGACCTGAGACCCCAGACCCTGACACTGTATGAAGGACCTGAGACCCCGGACCCTGACACTGTATGAGGGACCTGAGACCCAGACACTGTATGACCTGAGACCCCAGACCCTGACACTGTATGAATGACCTGAGACCCCAGACCCCGACACTGTATGAAGGACCTGAGACCTCAGACCCTGACACTGTATGACCTGAGACCCCAGACCCTGACACTGTATGAAGGACCTGAGACCCCTGACACTGTATGACCTGAGACCCCAGACCCTGACACTGTATGAAGGACCTGAGACCCCAGACCCTGACACTGTATGAAGGACCTGAGACCCCGGACCCTGACACTGTATGAAGGACCTGAGACCCCAGACCCTGACACTGTATGAAGGACCTGAGACCCCGGACCCTGACACTGTATGAAGGACCTGAGACCCCAGACCCTGACACTGTATGAGGGACCTGAGACCCCAGACCCTGACACTGTATGAAGGACCTGAGACCCCAGACCCTGACACTGTATGAGAGACCTGAGACCCCAGACCCTGACACTGTATGAACGACCTTAGACCCCAGAGCCAGACACTGTATGAAGGACCTGAGACCCCAGACCCTGACACTGTATGAGCGACCTGAGACCCCATACCCTGACACTGTATGAAGGACCTGAGACCCCGGACCCTGACACTGTATGAAGGACCTGAGACCCCAGACCCTGACACTGTATGAGAGACCTGAGACCCCAGACCCTGACACTGTATGACCTGAGACCCCAGACCCTGACACTGTATGAAGGACCTGAGACCCCAGACCCTGACACTGTATGAAGGACCTGAGACCCCAGACCCTGACACTGTATGAAGGACCTGAGACCCCTGACACTGTATGAAGGACCTGAGACCCCAGACCCTGACACTGTATGAAGGACCTGAGACCCCAGACCCTGACACTGTATGAGAGACCTGAGACCCCAGACCCTGACACTGTATGAGAGACCTGAGACCCCAGACCCTGACACTGTATGAAGGACCTGAGACCCCAGACCCTGACACTGTATGAAGGACCTGAGACCCCAGACCCTGACACTGTATGAAGGACCTGAGACCCCATACATCACCGTCTGTTTTGTAGCGCCCTCTGTATTATATCGTTCTCATGTAATACTAGCAGCGCGCCAATTTTCAAACTTGTTTTAAACAAAGTTTCATCTGTTTGTCGAGCGAAACTCGTTGTTTCTAATGTTTTTACTGTTTTAAAGTAAAAATCTGTCACCTCATGGGAGTTTTACTCCAGAGTCTGAGGTTTTTTACCACGTTTTAAAAACTTTTTAGTTTCCTTATCCTAATTGGATCATAACTTTGAGTTTCTGATCATTATTTTTATGTTGTTTCCTGGAATTCCTTCCTGAGAGTCCCGTGTTCTAAGGATTTGGAGCTGCTCCTTGGATTTCCGAATTTTTCCTGTAAATGTGTTGTATCATTATTGTACTGCACGAGCCGGTGAGCAAAAGTAGCCGCATTGAATAGATTAGACGTTTGTACAGATTCACACATAGTGCACTTCTTTTCTGTTGCATTGTGTTTGGGTTGCAGACCGGAGCGCACTCTTGGAACCCTCTGTATTATGTCGCCATCGCGTCTGGTATTTGGAATTGGGTCAGTCTGATTCGGTTCTGCTCACTGGATCGAAAACCCATGGCCCCACGTTGGGCGCCAGCTGTAATGGATAGAACCGCAAGGGGGCTGTACATCCTAAATTATCCTAGGATATAAATGTGCAGCACCAAGAAAGAGATCACACCACACTCTCGAGTTCATGCAAGAAAACGAACCAGCTCCAACTTGCGGTTGTGATGTATCCAGGAGAGAGGATTTTTTAAGCAGGTGCAGACCGGGCTTATAGTAAAATCACCACAATTTTATTGGCATCTTCGTTAAAATCCAAACAATGTTCAACAAACAAGAGACCCTTCACCTCCAATGGTTCAGATAGACTGGAGACCAGCTGCCGACGCGTTTCGGGTCACATGACCCTTACTCATGAGTTTTTTGGATTTTAACGAAGATGCCAATAAAATTGTGGTGATTTTACTATAAGCCCGGTCTGCACCTGCTTAAAAAATCCTCTCTCCTGGATACATCACAACCGAAATGTTGGAGCTGGTTCGTTTTCTTGCATTGATGTGTGGACTTAGACTGCGGGGTGGCGCCCTGAACCGATAGCTCACTAGCGGAGTCCCAGGTGAGCTGCTTGTTGTTTTTGTTTTTGTTTTGCTGATTGTAAAAGTACACTCTCGAGTTGGTCTGAATACATTTTCTGTTTTATTACCAGCAACAGCAGTTCTTATAGTCCTTTGTGTTAGAGAGATAAGAAAGCATCACATGGGCCGAGCTGTTAGTCTGTGATTCGTTGCATCCTTATTTGGGGTATACTCCCTTTAGCTCAGGAATGTCTGAACCTTGGGTGTAGGCCCGGAAGGAGGCGCCATCTTGGATTATACAACAGTTATCTCTATAAGCATAATATGTGGCGGCCATATTAGAAACATATTAGAGAAAAGCGTTATACAGGCAGCTTTTATGTGCCGTGTGCAAAGCATACATGGTGTTATACTAATACGTTAAAATGGGGACACAAAGGATCACACGTACAACACTATTATTCCCATCCATAACATATCGCCCTTGGTATTATTACACCCTCTAAATTGTTTCGTCCTCTGTATTATATCACCCTCATTTATTATTGCGCCCTCTGCATGACGTCGCCGTCTGTTTTTTGTTTTTGTTGTTGTCTGTATTATATCACCGTCTGTGTTATATCGCCAACTGTTTTATATCGCTGTCTATATCATATCCCCATTTGTATTATCGCCGTCTGTTATTTGGCCGCCTGTATTATATCACAGTCTGTATTATATCGCCCTCTGTATTCTGTTACCCTCTATATTATAACGCCATCGGTATTTTATCGTCCTCAGTATTCTTTCCCCTCTGTATCATAATACAGACGATGAAATAATACAGACTGCAATATAATACAGAGAGCGATATAATACAGACACCGATATATTATAAACTGCGATATAATACAGAGGGCGATATAACACAGAGGGCGATATAATACAGACGATGAATTAATACAGACTGCAATATATCGCCCTCTGTGTTATATCGCCCTCTGTGTTATATCGCCCTCTGTATTATCGTCCCCCCTGTATTATATCGCCCACTGTATTATATCGCAGTTTATAATATATCGGTGTCTGTATTATATCGCCCTCTTTATTGTTTTACCGTCCGTTTTATATTGCCGTCCGTTTTATATCGCCCTCTGTATTATATCGCCCTCTTTATTACCGCACACCCTGTATTATATTGCCCTCTGTATTATCTCGCCGTCTGTATTATTTCGCCCTCGCTATTGTGTCACCGCCTATATTAGATCACCGTCTGTTTTATATCATCCCCTTTATTATATTGCCCTTCATATTGAATCGCCCTCTGTATTATAGAGATATAATTGACGCTACACTGTACATAGGGAGCAGGTGAGATGTGGTGGTCGGCCCTCCGGGCTCCTGTGGACGGTCACAGTCTTCTGTCCCTAGACACACATTCCCCTCCTGCAGCTGCTGCTTTCTTTTCAAAGTTACTGGTATCTCTGATCTTAGATCCTGCAGTCACAGGGATAAAGGAGGGAGGAACCTGGAGGAGATAGAGGGATAAAGGAGGGAGGAACCTGGAGGAGATAGAGGGATAAAGGAGGGAGGAACCTGGAGGAGATCATATAGGGATAAAGGAGGGAGGAACCTGGAGGAGATCATATAGGGATAAAGGAGGGAGGAACCTGGAGGAGACCATAGAGGAGATAGAGGGATAAAGGAGGGAGGAACCTGGAGGAGATCAAAGAGGAGGAAGAGGGATATAGGAGGGAGGAACCTGGAGGAGATAGAGGGATAAAGGAGGGAGGAACCTGGAGGAGATCATATAGGGATAAAGGAGGGAGGAACCTGGAGGAGATCATATAGGGATAAAGGAGGGAGGAACCTGGAGGAGAACATAGAGGAGATACAGGAATAAAGGAGGGAGGAACCTGGAGGAAGGGGGGGGGGGGGGGGGGGGGGGGGGGCGGGGGGGAATAGAGGAGATAGTGGGATAAAGGAGGGAGGAACCTAGGGGAGGAGGAAATAGAGGGAGATAAAGGAGGGGGAGGGAGGAAAAAAAACGCCCCTATCCTGGAAGAGATAGAGGGAATAAAGAGGGAGGAAACCTGCGAGTAAAAGTTGAGGGATAAAGGAGGAGGAACCTAGAAGAGATAGAGGGATTATAAAAGGAGGGTGGAACTGGAAGAAGAGGGATAAAGGAGGGGAGGAACTGGGAGGATTGATAGAGGGATAAAGGAGGGAGGAACCCTGGAGAGATCATATAGGGATATAGGAGGGGAGGATAGGATCCTGGGGAGTACATAGGTGGAAGATACTGAATAAATGAGGGAGGAACCTGGAGGAGATCATATAGGGATAAAGGAGGGAGGAACCTGGAGGAAATAGAGGGAATATTATTATAAAGCGAGGGACGGAACCTGGAGGAACAATTAGAGGGAATTTAAAAGGAGGGAGGGAACCTGGAGTGTGCACAGGCAAACATATTTTAGGGATATTAAAGGTTTATAAAGCGAGGGAGGGTACCCCTGGAGGAGGAACATAGAGGAGATTCAGAAATAAAGGAGGAGGAACCTCGGAGAGATCATATAGGGATTAAAGGGGGAGGCACCTGGAGGGAGCATATCAACATTCATATAGGAAATAAAGGAGGAGGAACGGAACCTGGAGATTCATATGGGGATAAAGGAGGGCGAGGGATTGGAAACCTGGAGGTATAAAGGGATAAAGGGAAGGGGACGATGGTGGGGGGGAACGACTTGCCACTCCCCCGAAAGAGATCCAAAGAGGAGATAGAGGGAATAAACGGAGGAAGGAAAATTGGGGAGATTCACTATTGGGATATCAAGGAGGGAGGAACCTGGAGGAAATAGAGGGATAAAGGAGGGAGGAACCTGGAAGAGATAGAGGGATAAAGGAGGGAAGAACCTGTAAGAAATAGAGGGATAAAGGAGGGAGGAAGCTGGAAGAGACCATAGAGGAGATAGAGGGATAAAGGAGGGAAGAACCTGGAGGAGATAGAGGGATAAAGGAGGGAGGAAGCTGGAGGAGATAGAATGATAAAGGAGGGAGGAACCTGGAGGAGATAGAGGGATAAAGGAGGGAGGAACCTGGAGGAGATCATATAGGGATAAAGGAGGGAGGAACCTGGAGGAGATAGAGGGATAAAGGAGGGAGGAACCTGGAAGAGAACATATAGAGATAAAGGAAGGAGGAACCTGGAGGAGATAGAGGGATAAAGGAGGGAAGAACCTGGAGGATATCTCTGGGATAAGAGGGAGGAACCTGGGGAGATCTCATTCTAAGGGATAAAGGCGGGAGGAACCTGGCAGGAGATTACAGGGATAATGGAGGAAGAACCTGGTAAGCAATAGAGGGATAAAGAGGGGGAATCTGGAGGGGACTGAGGGGGAGGGAGGAGATAAAGGAGGGGTGGAACCTGAGCGGGAGATACGAGGGATAAAAGGGAGGGAAGACCCTGGAAGAAATAGAGGGATAAAGGAGGGAGGACCTTGAGGAGAGCAGGGGATAAAGGAGGGAGGAACCTGGAGAGAAAGAGGGATAAAGGGGGAGGGAACCTGGAGGAGACAGAGGGATAAAGGAGGGAGGAACCTGGAGGAGACAGAGGGATAAAGGAGGGAGGAACCTGCAGGAGATAGAGGGATAAAGGATGGAAGAACCTGGAGGAGATCATATAGGGATAAAGGAGGGAGGAACCTGGAGGAGATCATAGAGGAGATAGAGGGATAAAGGAGGGAGGAACCTGGAGGAGATAGAGGGATAAAGGAGGGAGGAACCTGGAGGAGATCATATAGGGATAAAGGAGGGAGGAACCTGGAGGAGATCATATAGGGATAAAGGAGGGAGGAACCTGGAGGAGATAGAGGGATAAAGGAGGGAGGAACCTGGAGGAGACCATAGAGGAGATAGAGGGATAAAGGAGGGAGGAACCTGGAGGAGATAGAGGGATAAAGGATGGAGGAACATGGAGGAGAACAAAGAGGAGGTAGCAGGATAAAGGAGGGAGGAACCTGGAGGAGATAGAGGGATAAAGGAGGGAGGAACCTGGAGGAGATAGAGGGATAAAGGAGGGAGGAACCTGGAGGAGATCATAGAGGAGATAGAGGGATAAAGGAGGGAGGAACATGGAGGAGAACAAATAGGAGATAGAGGGATAAAGGAGGGAGGAACCTGGAGGAGAACAAAGAGGAGATAGAGGGATAAAGAAGGGAGGAACATGGAGGAGAACAAAGAGGAGGAAGAGGAATAAAGGAGGGAGGAACCTGGAGGAGATAGAGGGATAAAGAAGGGAGGAACATGGAGGAGAGCAAAGAGGAGATAGAGGGATAAAGGAGGGAGGAACCTGGAGGAGACTGGGGAGGAGATAGAGGGATAAAGGAGGGAGGAACCTGGAGGAGAACAAAGAGGAGATAGAGGGATAAAGGAGGGAGGAACCTGGAGGAGACTGGGGAGGAGATAGAGGGATAAAGGAGGGAGGAACCTGGAGGAGAACAAAGAGGAGATAGAGGGATAAAGGAGGGAGGAACATAGAGGAGAACAAAGAGGAGATATAGGGATAAAGGAGGGAGGAACCTGGAGGAGATAGAGGGATAAATAAGGGAGGAACATGGAGGAGAACAAAGAGGAGATAGAGGGATAAAGGAGGGAGGAACCTGGAGGAGACTGGGGAGGAGATAGAGGGATAAAGGAGGGAGGAACCTGGAGGAGATAGAGGGATAAAGGAGGGAGGAACCTGGAGGAGATAGAGGGATAAAGGAGGGAGGAACCTGGAGGAGATAGAGGGATAAAGGAGGGAGGAACCTGGAGGAGACCATAGAGGAGATAGAGGGATAAAGGAGGGAGGAACCTGGAGGAGATAGAGGGATAAAGGAGGGAGGAACCTGGAGGAGATAGAGGGATAAAGGAGGGAGGAACCTGGAGGAGATCAAAGAGGAGGAAGAGGGATAAAGGAGGGAGGAACCTGGAGGAGACCAAGGAGGAGATAGAGGGATAAAGGAGGGAGGAACCTGGAGGAGATCAAAGAGGAGGAAGAGGGATAAAGGAGGGAGGAACCTGGAGGAGATCAAAGAGGAGGAAGAGGGATAAAGGAGGGAGGAACCTGGAGGAGACCATAGAGGAGATAGAGGGATAAAGGAGGGAGGAACCTGGAGGAGATAGAGGGATAAAGGAGGGAGGAACCTGGAGGAGATAGAGGGATAAAGGAGGGAGGAACCTGGAGGAGATAGAGGGATAAAGGAGGGAGGAACCTGGAGGAGATAGAGGGATAAAGGAGGGAGGAACCTGGAGGAGATAGAGGGATAAAGGAGGGAGGAACCTGGAGGAGATAGAGGGATAAAGGAGGGAGGAACCTGGAGGAGATAGAGGGATAAAGGAGGGAGGAACCTGGAGGAGAACAAAGAGGAGATAGAGGGATAAAGGAGGGAGGAACCTGGAGGAGACCCAGAAGGAGATAGAGGGATAAAGGAGGGAGGAGACCATAGAGGAGATGGATGGATAAAGCAGGGAGGAACCTGGAGGAGACCATAGAGGAGATGGATGGATAAAGCAGGGAGGAACCTGGAGGAGACCATAGAGGAGATAGAGGGATAAAGCAGGGAGGATCTTGGAGGAGACCCAGAAGGAGTTAGAGGGATAAAGGAGGGAGGAGACCATAGAGGAGATAGATGGATATAGCATTGAGGATCCTGGAGGAGACCATAGAGGAGATAGATGGATAAAGCAGGGAGGAACCTGGAGGAGATCAAAGAGGAGGAAGAGGGATAAAGGAGGGAGGAACCTGGAGGAGACCGAGGAGATAGAGGGATAAAGGAGGGAGGAACCTGGAGGAGACCAAGGAGGAGATAGAGGGATAAAGGAGGGAGGAACCTGGAGGAGAACAACGAGGAGGTAGCGGGATAAAGGAGGGAGAAACCTGGAGGAGACCAAGGAGATAGAGGGATAAAGGAGGGAGGAACCTGGAGGAGACCATAGAGGAGATAGAGGGATAAAGGAGGGAGGAACCTGGAGGAGACCAAGGAGGAGATAGAGGGATAAAGGAGGGAGGATCATGGAGGAGAACAAAGAGGAGATAGAGGGATAAAGGAGGGAGAAACCTGGAGGAGACCAAGGAAGAGATAGAGGGATAAAGGAGGGAGGAACCTGGAGGAGATCAAAGAGGAGGAAGAGGGATAAAGGAGGGAGGAACCTGGAGGAGATCATATAGGGATAAAGGAGGGAGGAACCTGGAGGAGACCATAGAGGAGATAGAGGGATAAAGGAGGGAGGAACCTGGAGGAGATAGAGGGATAAAGGAGGGAGGAACCTGGAGGAGATAGAGGGATAAAGGAGGGAGGAACCTGGAGGAGATCAAAGAGGAGGAAGAGGGATAAAGGAGGGAGGAACCTGGAGGAGACCAAGGAGGAGATAGAGGGATAAAGGAGGGAGGAACCTGGAGGAGACCATAGAGGAGGGAGGAACCTGGAGGAGACCAAGGAGATAGAGGGATAAAGGAGGGAGGAACCTGGAGGAGACCAAGGAGATAGAGGGATAAAGGAGGGAGGAACCTGGAGGAGACCATAGAGGAGATAGAGGGATAAAGGAGGGAGGAACCTGGAGGAGACCATAGAGGAGATAGAGGGATAAAGGAGGGAGGAACCTGGAGGAGACCATAGAGGAGATAGAGGGATAAAGGAGGGAGGAGACCATAGAGGAGATAGATGGATATAGCATTGAGGATCCTGGAGGAGACCATAGAGGAGATAGAGGGATAAAGGAGGGAGGAACCTGGAGGAGACCATAGAGGAGATAGAGGGATAAAGGAGGGAGGAACCTGGAGGAGATGGAGGGAGGAAACTGGAGGAGATCAAGGAGGAGATGGAAGGAGGAACCTGGAGGAGACCATAGAGGAGATAGAGGGAGGAACCTGGAGGAGACCATAGACGAGATAGAGGGATAAAGATGTGAGGAACCTGGAGGAGATCAAAAAGGAGAGAGAGGGATATAGCTGATAGGAAATAGAAACCTGGAGAAGATCAAAGAGGAGAGAGAGGGATAAAGCTGATAGGAAATAGGAACCTGAGGAGACCAGAGAAAAGAATCCTGGATAAAACCAAAGGAGGGAGAAGCGAGGAGAGCACTTGAAATCCAAGGTGAAGCTCTACTGCAGGAGCCGGAGGGTTGGATGCAGATGTCATGAAGTTCCTCAGTGAGATGTTCTTGAGCAGTATACGGATTGTTGGCCCGCGTGTGGTCATTGACTGAGCACAGCACTTGGTCCTCACCCAGGGTTAGTCCATTGCAGCCGGGTTCTGCTTCCGTGGACCTGGTTATCTGCTTTGGTCTCAGACGTTTTGCTGTCGATATTCGCTTGTCTCCATGACTTGGTGGTGTATAAACCGCTCCTATGGCAGTGACTGGAACTGCCCTGAGATGAACAGCTGGATCCGCTCAGCCCGGCTGCTCAGACAGATTGTCAGTCATTTACTAATACAGATTAGTGGGATTTAGCAGAGATCAGAGGAGATCAAACCATTGACAACATCTGTGGAGCTCTTCAAGGAGGTGTGACAAGGGGGAGATGGTCCAGGCTGCCGGAGGCTCCGAATGTCAATAGATGATGGGTCCCGGGTGTGAGCAGATGATGGGCCGCGGGTGTGAGCAGATGATGGGTGTGAGCAGATGATGGGTCCCGGGTGTGAGCAGATGATGGGTGTGAGCAGATGATGGGTGTGAGCAGATGATGGGTGTGAGCAGATGATGGGCCCCGGGTGTGAGCAGATGATGGGTGTGAGCAGATGATGGGCCCCGGGTGTGAGCAGATGATGGGTGTGAGCAGTTGATGGGTGTGAGCAGATGATGGGTGTGAGCAGATGATGGGTCTCGGGTGTGAGCTGATGATGGGTGTGAGCAGGTGATGGGCCCCGGGTGTGTGCAGATGATGGGTGTGTGCTGATGATGGGTGTGTGCAGATGATGGGCCCCGGGTGTGAGCAGATGATGGGCCCCGGGTGTGAGCAGATGATGGGTGTGTGCGGATGATGGGTCCCGGGTGTGAGCAGATGATGGGTGTGAGAAAAGGGATTTGGATGGGGGTGTAAACAGATGATGGGGGTGTGCAGATGATGGGCCCCGGTGGAGCAGATGATGGGTGTGAGCAGATGATGGGCCCCGGGTGTTAGCAGATGATGGGTGTGAGCAGATGATGGGTGTGAGCAGATGATGGGTGTGAGCCGAGGATGGGCCGGGTGTGGCAGATTTGGGTGGAGCAGATGATGGGCCGGGTGTGAGCAGATGATGGGTGTGAGCAGTTTGATGGGCACCGGGGGGGTGAGCAGATGATGGGTGGTGTGAGCAGTTGATGGGTTGGACAGTTGAGGGGCCCGTTGTGAGCAGATGAGGGGTGTGAGCAGATGATGGGCCGGGGAAAATATGTGAGCAGTGATGGGGGGGTGGGGTGTGAGAGATGGGGGGGTGTGAGCAGATGATTGGGTTTCCCCGGGGGGTGTTGAGCAGGGTGGGGGGTGAGCAGGATGGGCCCCGGGGTGTGAGCAGAGATGGGCCCCGGGTGGAGAAGACGAGGGGCCCCCCCGGGTGGAGCAAAGACGATGGGGCCCCGGGTGCGAAAAGGGACGATGGGGCCCCCTGGTGCGAGAAGTCGTTGGGGCCCCCGGGTGCGAGAAGACGATGGGGCCCCCGGGGTGCGGGGAAAAACGAGGGGGCCCCCGGGTGCGAGAAGACGATGGGGCCCCCGGGTGCGAGAAGACGATGGGGCCCCCCGGGTGCGAGAAGACGATGGGGCCCCCCGGGTGCGAGAAGACGATGGGGCCCCCCGGGTGCGAGAAGACGATGGGGCCCCCGGGTGCGAGAAGACGATGGGGCCCCCGGGGGAGGAAAGACGATGGGGCCCCCGGGTGCGGGGAAGACGATGGGGCCCCCGGGGTGCGAGAAGACGATGGGGCCCCCGGGTGCGAGAAAAACGATGGGGCCCCCGGGTGCGAGAAGACGATGGGGCCCCCGGGTCCCGAGAAGGACGTTTGGGGCCCCCGGGTGCGAGAAGCGATGGGCCCCCGGGTGCGAGAAGACGATGGGGCCCCCGGGTGCGAGAAGACGATGGGGCCCCCGGGTGCGAGAGCGAGGGGCCCGGGTTCGAGAAGACGATGGGGCCCCCGGGTGCGAGAAGACGATGGGGCCCCCGGGTGCGAGAAGAAGATGGGCCCCGGGTGCGAGAAAGATGGGCCCCCGGGTGCGAGGACGTTGGGGCCCCGGGTGCGAGCGACGATGGGGCCCCCGGGTGCGAGCAGGAGATGGGCCCCCGGGTGCGAGCAGACGAGGGGGCCCCGGGGTGCGAGCAGACGAGGGGGCCCCGGGTGCGAGAGAGGACGGGGGAACCATCCCGGGTGCGAGAAGACGATGGGCCCCGTGGTGCGAGAAGACGATGGGACCCGGGTAGAGGGGGGGTCAGATGATGGGCCGGGGGGGTTGCGAGAGATGAGGGGCTCCCGGTGGGTGTGAGGAGGGGACGAATGGGTGTGAGCAGACGAGGGGCCCCCGGGTGCGAGCAGACGATGGGCCCGGGTGTGAGCAAGACGATGGGCCCCGGGTTCCGAGCAGATGATGGCTCCGGGGTGTGAGCAGACGATGGGTGTGGCAGACGATGGCCCCCGGTGCGAGCAGAGGATGGGCCCCGGGTGCGAGAAGACGATGGGACCCCCGGGTGCGAGCAACTGATGGGCTCCCGGGTGTGAGCAGACGTTTGGCCCCGGGTGTGAGCAGACGATGGGTGTGAGCAGACGATGGGCCCCGGGTGCGAGCAGACGTTTGGGCCCGGGTGAGCAGACGATGGGCCCCGGGTGCGAGCAGATGATGGCTCCCGGGTGTGAGCAGACGATGGGTGTGAGGGGACGAGGGGCCCCGGGTGCGAGCAGACGATGGGCCCCGGGTGCGAGCAGACGATGGGCCCCGGGTGCGAGCAGACGATGGGCCCCGGGTGCGAGCAGACGATGGGCCCCGGGTGCGAGAAGACGATGGGCCCCCCGGGTGCGAGCAGACGTTTGGGCCCCGGGTGCGAGAAGACGATGGGACCCCCGGGTGCGAGCAGATGATGGGCTCCCGGGTGCGAGCAGATGGGCTCCCGGGTGTGAGCAGACGATGGGTGTGAGCAGACGATGGGCCCCGGGTGTGAGCAGACGATGGGACCCCCGGGTGGGAGAAGACGAGGGGACCCCCGGGTGGAAAGCAGAGATGGCTCCCGGGTTGGAGCGACGACGGGTGTGAGCAGACGATGGGCCCCGGGTGCGAGCAGACGATGGGACCCCCGGGTGCGAGAAGACGATGGGACCCCCGGGTGTGAGCAGACGATGGGCCCCGGGTGCGAGAAGACGATGGGACCCCGGGTGCGAGAAGACGATGGGACCCCCGGGTGCGAGCAGACGATGGGACCCCCGGGTGGAGAAACGATGGGACCCCGGGTGCGAGCAGATGATGGGCTCCCGGGTGCGAGCAGATGATGGGCCCTCCCGGGTGCGAGCAGATGATGGGCTCCCGGGTGCGAGCAGATGATGGGCTCCCGGGTGCGAGCAGATGATGGGCACCCGGGTGCGAGCAGATGATGGCTCCCGGGTGTGAGCAGACGATGGGTGTGAGCAGACGATGGGCCCGGGGTGCGTGCCGACGATGGGCCCCGGGTGTGAGCAGACGATGGGCCCCGGGTGCGAGCAGATGATGGCTCCCGGGTGTGAGCAGACGATGGGTGTGAGCAGACGATGGGACCCCCGGGTGCGCGAAGACGATGGGACCCCCGGGTGCGAGATGACGATGGGACCCCCGGGTGTGAGCAAATGATGGGCTCCCGGGTGTGAGCAGACGATGGGCCCCGGGTGTGAGCAGACGATGGGTGTGAGCAGACGATGGCCCGGGTGCGAGCGGGGACGATGGGCCCCGGGGGGGAGCAGAACGATGGGCCCGGGTGCGAGCAGATGAGGGCTCCCGGGTGTGAGCAGACGATGGGTGTGAGCAGACGATGGGCCCCCGGGTGCGAGCAGACGATGGGCCCCCGGGTGCGAGCAGACGATGGGCCCCGGGTGCGAGCAGACGATGGGACCCGGGTGCGAGCAGACGATGGGCCCGGGTGGGGGAGAAGACGAGGGGAGGGGAAAAACTCCCGGGTGCGAAAAGGGACGATGGGACCCCCGGGTGCGAGAAGACGATGGGACCCCCGGGTGTGAGCAGAAGATGGGCTCCCGGGTGTGAGCAGATGATGGCTCCGGGTGTGAGCAGACGATTGGGTTGGGGAGCAGACGATGGGCCCCGGGTGCGAGCAGAGATGGGCCCCGGGTGTGAGCAGACGATGGGCCCCGGGTGCGAGCAGATGATGGCTCCCGGGTGTGAGCAGACGATGGGTGTGAGCAGACGATGGGCCCCGGGCGCGAGCAGACGATGGGACCCCCGGGTGCGAGCAGACGAGGGGACCCCCGGGTGTCAGCAAATGATGGGCTCCCGGGTGTGAGCAGACGATGGGCCCCGGGTGCGAGCAGACGATGGGCCCCTGGTGCGAGAAAACGATGGGCCCCGGGTGCGAGCGGGACGATGGGCCCCGGGGCGGCAGCGATGGGCCCCGGGTGCGAGCAGACGATGGGCCCCGGGTGCGAGCAGACGATGGGCCCCCGGGTGCGGGGCAGACGATGGGCCCGGGTGCGAGAAAGACGATGGGCCCCTGGTGCGAGCAGACGATGGGCCCCTGGTGCGAGCAGACGATGGGCCCCTGGTGCGAGCAGACGATGGGCCCTGGTGCGAGAAGACGCTGGGCCCCGGGTGCGAGAAGACGATGGGCCCCGGGTGCGAGCAGACGATAGGTGTGAGCATACAATGGGTCCCGGGTGTGAGCAGATGATGGGGCCCCGGGTGCGAGCAGATGATGGGGCCCCGGGTGTGAGCAGATGATGGGGTTGAGCAGATGATGGATGTGAGCAGATGATGGGTCCCGGGTGTGAGCAGATGATGGGGCCTCGGGTGTGAGCAGATGTTGGGGCCTCGGGTGTGAGCAGATGTTGGGCCCCGGGTGTGAGCAGATGATGGGTGTGAGCAGATGATGGGTGTGAGCAGATGATGGGTGTGAGCAGATGATGGGTGTGAGCAGATGATGGGTGTGAGCAGATGATGGGTCCTGGGCATGAGCAGATGATAGGTGTGAGCAGATGTTGGGTCCTGGGTGTGAGCAGATGATGGGTGTGAGCAGATGATAGTTGTGAGCAGATGATGGGTCCTGGGTGTGAGCAGATGATGGGGTTGAGCAGATGATGGGTGTGAGCAGATGATGGGTCCCGGTTGTGAGCAGATGATGGGGTTGAGCAGATGATGGGGCCTCGGGTGTGAGCAGATGTTGGGCCCCGGGTGTGAGCAGATGATGGGTGTGAGCAGATGATGGGTGTGAGCAGATGATGGGTGTGAGCAGATGATGGGTGTGAGCAGATGATGGGTGTGAGCAGATGATGGGTGTGAGCAGATGATGGGTGTGAGCAGATGATGGGTGTGAGCAGATGATGGGTGTGAGCAGATAATAGGTGTGAGCAGATGATGGATCATGGGCGTGAGCAGATGATAGGTGTGAGCAGATGTTGGGTCCTGGGTGTGAGCAGATGATGGGTGTGAGCAGATGATAGGTGTGAACAGATGATGGGTCCTGGGTGTGAGCAGATGATGGGGTTGAGCAGATGATGGCTCCCGGGTGTGAGCAGATGATGGCTCCCGGGTGTGAGCAGGTGATGGCTCCCGGGTGTGAGCAGATGATGGCTCCCGGGAGTGAGCAGATGATGGGCCCCGGGTGTGAGCAGATGATGGGCCCCGGGTGTGAGCAGATGATGGGCCCCGGGTGTGAGCAGATGATGGGCCCCGAGAGCAGATGATGGGCCCCGGGTGTGAGCAGATGATGGGTGTGTGCAGTCGATGGGTGTGAGCAGATGATGAGTGTGAGCAGATGATGGGCCCCGGATGTGAGCAGATGATGGGTGTGAGCAGATGATGGGTCCCGGTGGTGAGCAGATGATGGGTGTGAGCAGATGATGGGTCCCGGGTGTGAGCAGATGATGGGTGTGAGCAGATGATGGGCCCCGGGTGTGAGCAAATGATGGTCCCCGGGTGTGAGCAGATGATGGGCCCCGGGTGTGAGCAGATGATGGGACCCGAGAGTGAGCAGATGATGGGTCCCGGGTGTGAGCAGATGATGTGCCCCGGGTGTGAGAAAATGATGGGCCCCGGGTGTGAGCAAATGATGGTCCCCGGGTGTGTGCAAATGATGGGCCCCGGGGGTGTGCACATGATGGGCCCCGGGTGTGTGCAAATGATGGGCCCCGCGTGTGAGCAGATGATGGGTCCCGCATGTGAGCAGATGATGGGTCCCGCGTGTGAGCAGATGATGGGGCTGAGCAGATGATGGGGGCCCCGGGTGTGAGCAGATGATGGGCTCCCGGGCATGAGCAGATGATGGGTGTGAGCAGACGATGGGTGTGAGCAAATGATGGGCCCCGGGTGTGAGCAAATGATGGGCCCCGGGTGTGAACAGATGATGGGTCCCGCATGTGAGCAGATGATGGGTTCCGCGTGAGCAGATGATAGGTGTGAGCAGATGTTGGGTCCTGGGTGTGAGCAGATGATGGGCTCCCGGGCATGAGCAGATGATGGGCTCCCGGGCGTGAGCAGATGATGGGCTCCCGGGTGTGAGCAGATGATGGGCTCCCGGGTGTGAGCAGATGATGGGCTCCCGGGTGTGAGCAGATGATGGGTCCCGGTTTTGAGCAGATGAGGGGTGTGAGCAGACAATGGGTGTGAGCAGACAATGGGTGTGAGCAGACGATGGGGCCCCGGGTGTGAGCATATGATGGGCCCCGGGTGTGAGCATAAGATGGGCCCCGGGTGTGAGCAGACGATGGGGCAGAGCAGACGAGGGGTGATAGCAGACGAAGGGTGGGAGCAGACGATGGGTGTGTGCAGACGATGGGTTTGTGCAGACGATGGGTTTGTGCAGACGATGGGTGTGAGCAGACGATGGGTGTGAGCAGCGTTTGGGTGTGAGCAGCGATTGGGGAATTGTGAGCAGACGATGGGTGTGAGCAGACGATGGGCCCCGGGTGTGAGCAGACGATGGGGCCCCGGGTGTGAGCAGACGATGGGTGCGAGCAGACGATGGGCCCGGGGTGCGAGCAGACGATGGGCCCCGGGTGCGAGCAGACGATGGGCCCCGGGTGCGAGCAGCGAGGGGCCCCCGGTGGGCAGACGGGGCCGGGGGGTGGAGAGGATGGGCCCGGGTTTGCGGAGACGAGGGCCCCCGGGTGGAGAGACGAGGGGGGCCGGGGGGGGCTG
>JAODAL010021130.1:0-67773 GCA_025379985.1 Phyllomedusa bahiana | reverse complement strand
CTTTTCCATGTTTTTTTATAGAAAGCTTGTCTTTGTTCCCCCCGGGGGGCCCCCCCCCGCTCCCACCACCGGTTTTTACAGCGGTAATGCTTTTTAAAAAATTTTAGCAAATTCATAAAATCTTCAAATCTTTTTAACTAAATTTGGGAAAGGGATCACAGCTTTTAGTAGAGTTTTTCTCTGTGAGAAAAGAAAATTTTTTGTGAGTGTTTGGCCACAGCGAGCGGGGTCCTATCCCTTGAGCGCTGAAGACACGAGGCTGAAACGGGAAAACGCTTTTCTATGAAAAACGAGGCATGTGTTTTTTTCCGAAAATCGCAACCATACACATCCCATCAGACGTCGTAAACATTCCCTCTCTTTCTGAAATCTCATTTGTGGCCCCCAAAATTCAGGAAAGGCCCCGAAAAGGCGCGTTCTTAATAGTATGAACAGTTTTTAACCCTTTAAATTATCGCATGATCGGGAAAAATTTCGTCACCAAAAAAACCCTTGCCAAATTTCACTTTTGTCGATAAAAATCCCCAAACACTAGTTTAAGAACCATTGCTTTTATTTTGTTAATGCAAAAGTTCACTTGATTTTAAAATTAGTCTGAGAAACTAAAAAAAAAAAAAAAAAATAAAAATTAAAAAAGATATAACACTTTTTATATAAAAAAAATATATATATTTATTTTTTTTATATGTTCTCTTTTTTATGTGATTTTTAAATTTTGAAAAGATAATCTGTTTTTTTTCCCTTTCCGCTATCAGACAAAAACTTGTTCTGTTTGGGGAAATCTGTCAAGCAATTTTTCCCCTTTAAAACAGAAGTCACTTGAAAAGAAGCTGCCAGCAAAATTGCCCCTCCCCTTCTGTTTTAACAGTGCTGGTCTAACAATTTTTTTTCAAAGTTAGCTATGTAAATTCATGCATTAACAAAAAATTTTTTAAACTTATGATTGAAACCAAAAGTTTGACTTTTATACCACCTTTTTAACTTAAAATGTTTTTTTTTTTTTAATTGTAAAGTGCATGAATGTGTGAAAAAATTTATAAATTAAATTTGAAATTTGGTGAAAAAAATATACCCGTAGAATGCTTTAACCATTTGATACCCTTTTTAATTTAAAACCCAATTTTTCCCTTTTTTTCTGCATAGGAGAAAGAAAAATTCAATTATTTTAAACAACAAGATTTTAAACATTTCCTCCCCAGATTTTCTTTAATAAAACCCTTTAAGGGGGACATTTGTCGGGTTTTCGCCGTTTTTTTGCTTTACGCCCCCCCCAGCCCGAATCCCGCTGTCGGATGCTGGGATGCATATTGGGGCGCAGCGTTCGCCACTTTGCTGTCCCCATGCATAAAGGGGCGGGCAGTGGGAGCGGGGGGGCGCGGGGGGCGTCCGGGGGGGGCGCGGCCGCTCAAAAACCCCCGAGGCATGTACGTTGGGGAGTCGGCAAAGGGGCGCGTGTAGCATCGGCAGCGCCGACAGGCAGACCAGGTTTTTTTTGGTCTAAACCCCGACAGAGGCGAATTGAAGCAGGACGGAACTCAGGAAAAAAGTAAAGATCGCGAAAAAAATCTCGGGACTCCCGCTCCGTGCAGCAGGAGTTTTGATTCCGAAAAATCGCCTTTATAAAGGCGGAAAACGTGCAGAAAAAGCTGATATTTTGATATTGTAAATTGCGGGAAATAAATAATTTAAAAATTTTGAAAAAACCCATTCTCATTTGGGCGGCATAAACCCCCCATCAGAATAGGACGACGTGAACCATTAAAAAAATATGGGGGAAAGGGTTGACCAATTCAGAATCCACGGGGGATAATTCAAAATACAGTAAAAAAAACGAAAAAAGTGATTGGCTTAGCTACGGGGTTGGGTAGGCAATCAAAAGGAGCGACAAAGACCCCCTTTTAGATATGGGGAAGTTTAGCCAATCGAAACAAGGCGGGAAATTCAAAAAACAGTAAAAAGACAGAAAAGACTGATTGGGGTGAGCTAGGGGTGCTTGGTTTTCCCCCCAATCAGAGCGCGAGCTACTTCCCCCATTTAGTCTATGGAGAAGGGCGCTCTGAAAACTCGGCGCCAGCGTCGGCGGGATGAAGTATTAAAAAAAAAATTTTTTTTTTTTAAATGTAAAACATTATCAGATAAGAGCGAACCCTTTCTTTACAAAAAAAGCAGTTAAAACCCGAAAAGCGTTTTTTCGCCGAGACCGAGCAACATAGGGAATTCAAAAGGAGGAATTGCCGGAAAAAAACGTAATTAAATTGTTTAAATATTTCATTTGGGCGGCTGAAGCAGCCAAACAGAATGGAGCGACAAAGACCCCCTTTATACCCATGGAGAAATTTGGGCCAAACAGAAAAAGGGGCACAGTGGCCCATTCAACCTATGAAAGGGGAAATTAAATCAAATAGGACGACAAAGTCCCTTTAATCCCATGGAGAAGTTTGGACAATCAAAATCAAAGGAGGGACAGTTTCAAAATAAGTAAAAAGACAAAAAGAGCTGATTGGCTGAGCTAGCGGTGGCTTGGCTATCCCAGCCAATCAGAGCGCGAGCTACTTCTCCATTATAGTCTATGGAGAGATGGGCGCTCTGAAATCTCGGCTCTCAGCGCCGTGCGGCATGAAGTATTAATAAAAAAATAATTTTTATTAAGTGTAAAACATTATCAGATAAATATCAGAACTAGAGATGGGCGAATTGATTCTAACGAAGTGGAATTCGTTTAGAATTTCAGGAAAACTTCGGTTCGGAACGAAGTCGAACTTTGGGGTACTTCGGGTGAACGAAGTGTGCTTTTGATTGATAAAATGGCTGCGAGCACATGGCGCTACATGGGGCAAAGCACTCTGGGAGGAAGAAGGGCATAGCCTGCATGACATGTGCAGAGGTGAAGCCAATCAGAGACCGGCGGGATTCTGTGACGTCACCGCACTATATAAGTCCGGGCGCAACGCCGGGAGCTCACACTCCTCTCACTGTGCTCATCAGGGAAGGTGCTGCCGCGGCTGATAGCTCTTACTGAAGAATTGATTTTTATACAGCGATTTTTGTGGGGTGTCTCAGCTTGTCTCAGAGACTGTTCTCTTAATGTTCTATTTCTAATTTTTTGGGGTATTGGATCTGAAATCCAGTGTGCGTCCACTGCAGCTGCATATACATTCAATATCCAAGTGGGATCTAAGCCAGTTCCTGTTGTATTCATTTAAAGAAACAGCGTTTTTACAATACAAATACCACTTCATTTTTGGCTGCTCAATTCTATTGCGCAATTTACATCCAGGGGTTAATTAAGCGTTGTTTTGCTGGTGTGCTGACCCCAAGAAACCGTCTTTTTCAACGCCAAAATATATACATTTTTCCTGTAGCCTAATTCACAAGCAAAGGTTAATTACAACTGTATCTCTTGTAGTGTGGCGTAGAAAACACGCAATTGTAACGCTACAAAGCTACTATTTTGTGCGGCTCAATTCTTTGGCGCAATTTACATCCAGGGGTTAATTAAGCGTTGTTTTTCTGGTGTGCTGACCCCAAGAAACCGTCTTTTTCAACGCCAAAATATATAAATTTTTCCTGTAGCCTAATTCACAAGCAAAGGTTAATTACAACTGTATCTCTTGTTGTGTGGCGTAGAAAACACGCAATTGTAACACGCAATTGTAACACGCTACAAAGCTACTATTTTGTGCGGCTCAATTCTTTGGCGCAATTTACATCCAGGGGTTAATTAAGCGTTGTTTTTCTGGTGTGCTGACCCCAAGAAACCGTCTTTTTCAACGCCAAAATATATAAATTTTTCCTCTAGCCTAATTCACAAGCAAAGGTTAATTACAACTGTATCTCTTGTTGTGTGGCGTAGAAAACACGCAATTGTAACACGCTACAAAGCTACTATTTTGTGCGGCTCAATTCTTTGGCGCAATTTACATCCAGGGGTTAATTAAGCGTTGTTTTGCTGGTGTGCTGACCCCAAGAAACCGTCTTTTTCAACGCCAAAATATATAAATTTTTCCTGTAGCCTAATTCACAAGCAAAGGTTAATTACAACTGTATCTCTTGTTGTGTGGCGTAGAAAACACGCAATTGTAACACGCTACAAAGCTACTATTTTGTGCGGCTCAATTCTTTGGCGCAATTTACATCCAGGGGTTAATTAAGCATTGTTTTGCTGGTGTGCTGACCCCAAGAAAACCGTCTTTTTCAACGCCAAAATATATAAATTTTTTCCTGTAGCCTAATTCACAAGCAAAGGTTAATTACAACTGTATCTCTTGTTGTGTGGCGTAGAAAACACACAATTGTAACACGCTACAAAGCTACTAGTTTGTGCGGCTCAATTCTTTGGCGCAATTTACATCCAGAGGGTAATTAAGCGTTGTTTTGCTGGTGTGCTGACAAAAATAAACCGTCTTTTTCAACGCCAAAATATATACATTTTTCCTGAAGCCTAATTCATGTCCGAAGGTTAATTAAGCCTGTTTGTGCTTTTACATTTAGTAAAACACACAGTGTTTTTTTTTTCTTTATATTCAAGAAAAAGCTTTATTTGCAACAAACTGACATAACCGGCACAGAGTAGTACAGAGTCCAAAATGTGGACATAAGATAAAGCCAAAGACAGTTTGATAATAAACAATGTAAAAGTCAGCAACAATATAATATGAAACAATCAGTCCAAGAGAATATTAATGACGAGCAAACATCATCCAAACAGGACCAAATGACAGGTAGTGCCCAATCCTGGGACAAACGGTCTAAGTAAACCTGAGGTATAGAAAAGGAGAGAGGAAAAAAAAAAGGGGGGGAGAGGGGAAAAGAAACAAACAAACAAGCAGACAAAAAAAATAAAATAAAATAATAATAATTTAGACAAGCATGATCTTGAGGTAGGAACAACACAAAATAAAAGACGACACTGTCACTCACCACACAAGCAAGACGAAAGGAAAAAAAAAAAAAACACAGAACAAAGACAGAAAGGGGGAAAAGGGAGGGGGGATGGATGAGTGAAGTATACGGAAAAAGGAATCAAGAACTACTCCAGGAGAAGCAGAACCCGGAGCAGCTCATACGGTGTACCATCCATATACATGCCCGACAGACCCGGCACTTAACACCTAGAGTGTGCTTGCAGCTGGCAGACAAGTCACCCAACACCCATACAGTATATAGGACTGATAGGCAAGGTGTCTAGGAAGTGATGGAGAGGAACAAGGGAGAACTCTTAAAGGCCCCCCACTGAAACCAAGTTTTAGTGAAACGGTGAGCCTGGTCAGGTGTGCGAACCATTAATTCCTCCATGCCCTGCACAAAACTGATTTCCGCGAACCATTCCTCCAGGGACGGAGGAGAAGTCTGTTTCCATCTGCGAGGGATCACCGATTTGGCGGCCTGCAGCAGGTGTTTAAGGAGGGATTTTTTGAATTTACTGGCGGGCATGGGAAACATAAAGAGCAAAAGTGCCTCCGGAGAGTCAGGGATCGAGACACCAGATGCCTCCCTGATCACCTCAAGCACCGAAGTCCAAAAGCCTCTAAGGTGAGAGCAACCCCACCAGACATGGGACAGAGTCCCCCTATCCTTCCCACACCTCCAGCAAACATCCGGGGTCGCTGGGAACATTTTATGCAGAACAGAGGGGACTCTATACCAGCGTGATAGTATTTTAAAGCAAGTCTCCTGATGTTTGGAGGCAATCATTGCCCTGTGGGTAAGTTGAAAGCAGCGCTCCCATTGGTCGGCGGTGAAAGAGAGGCCTAGTTCCCTCTCCCAACGCCGGCAATACAAAGGGAGCTGCCCAGAGTGGCTAGAGAGCATCAACTTATACAAGAAGGACAGAGAGTGTCTGGGGTTCGAAGAGGAAACCACCACCGTCTCAAAGGGCGTAAGAGGTCTGGTCACCACAAATTTAGACCTTATTTTGCTAAAAAAGTGGGAGAGCTGCAAATATTGAAAAGACGTAGTGCCCGAGACCTCCCTCCCATCAAGAATCGCAGCCAGTGGCTTCAATTTCCCCTCAGATGTAATCGAGCAAAGCCGCAAGGGGGTTCGTATTGTACCACCTAAGAAACCTGTGGATGAAGCACCAGGAGGAAAATCAGGGTTGTCCGTAACTGGCACACAAGGGCCAGCACGGTCTATAAGGTTGTAGGAGTGTCTATGCGAATACAGTGTAGCCAATGTGTGCCTAATACAAAAAGAGGATGTAACATCATCCTGGAAAGCCGGAGTCCAGGTCCAGGGGAGAACCGCCACCGCCGAGGCACTAAGGTCCTCCGCCAGTTCCACCCATAATTTATTGTCTCTGTCAGAGACCAGTGCCAGGAAGCGTGAGTAGGCCGCCGCCAGACAATAAAGTCTGCAGTCCGGCAGACCCACCCCCCCGGCATCCTTGGGTCTGATCAGTATATCATATGCCATTCGTGCCCTCCTAGCAGACCAAACAAAAGAGCTGAAACAGTGTCGTACTTTTTTCCAGAATGTGGCCGGGATAGTTATGGGAAGCGTTTGGAACAAGTATAGAAATTTTGGAAGAATTGACATCTTAAGCAGATTTATTCTGCCAAACCACGACAGATCTTTCTTGTTCTAACTGTCCAGGTCTTTTTTAATTTTGGCAAGAAGGGGAAGGAAATTATCAGCAAAGAGCTTAGAGAGATCATCCGAGAGGTGTACCCCCAGATAAGAAATGCCAGAGCTGGGCCACTCGAAAGGGAAATTGGATTGAAGAGAAGCCCTGTCCTGTGGACTGATACCGACACCCAGTGCCTCTGATTTGGAGAAATTAATTTTAAAATTGGACCAACCACCGAAGCTTCTGATGTCAGCCATCAGGGATGGAAGGGAAATATGAGGATTTGATATATAGACTAAAAGGTCGTCTGCAAAAGCAGCACACTTATATTCCCTTCTCCCAATAGTGATCCCTGAGATATCAGGATTAGCTCTGATGGTCGACATCAGGCTCTCCATCACCAGAACATACAACAAAGGGGACAGGGGGCAGCCCTGTCTCGTTCCATTCGAGATCGGCAGGGAAGCAGACAACGTGCCATTGACCTTGATGCGGGCAGAGGGCGCGCGATACAGGGCTGCAATTTTAGAGAGAAAGGCAGGTCCCAAGCCAATATGGGCGAGCGTCTGATGAAGAGAAGGCCATGAAATACGGTCAAACGCCTTCTCTGCATCCAGGGACAAGACCATGAGAGGTATTTTACGTGTACGAGCATAATGGATTATGTCAAGGGTCTTAAGCGTGTTATCGCGCGCCTCTCTGCCCGGAACAAAGCCCACCTGATCCGGATGAACAATGGAATTCAGAAGCGGATTAAGTCTATTTGCGATCATCTTAGCATAAATTTTGAGGTCAACATTTAATAAGGAGATGGGGCGGTAGCTGCCACAGGACTGGGGATCCTTCCCGGGTTTGGGGATGACCGCAATATGCGCCGACATAGCCTGAGAAGGGAAGGGAGTTCCCGCCGAGACAGAATTAAAGGCATCCAAGAGCAGAGGGCAGAGTGGCTCCATTAAAGTTTTAAAGAACTGAGTCGTGAAGCCATCCGGCCCTGGGCTCTTACCACCCGGGAGATCTTTGATAACAGATTTCAACTCTATTAATGAAAACGGTTCCTCCAACTTCTCCGCTACCTCAGCAGAGACTTTGGACAACAGGGAGGGATGCGGAAAAACCCCCGGTTGAAGTGGGTGAGAGGGAGGAGGCAAATTGTAAAGTTTAGAGAAGAACTCATGGAAAGCGAGCGCAATGTACTCCGTATGATGGACCACCGAGTGTGCCGCTGTTTTGATCGAAGGGACAAAGGACTGTGCGATCTGGGTGCGCACCGCCCTTGCAAGCATCCGACCGCTTTTATTGCCGTACTCGTAAAATTTACCCCGGCATATTCGAACTAGCCGACCCCAGGATGCTTCCAAGAGGCGCCTCACCTCCAGACGTGCCTCCTGTAGTTCCCTAAGAACTGTAGGAGAGAGAGCTTGTTTATGAGCCGTCTCTAGAGCAGACATTTTAGCGAGGGATTTCTGTAATTTAGCTGCTTTTTCCCTCTTGAGCCTAGACCCATGTTTAATCAGGACCCCTCTCACCACGCATTTAAGGGCTTCCCATTGAGTGACTACTGGAGTAGGGTCCTGGACATGGTGGGATGCAAACTGGGAAATGGTCCTTTCAATATCCGCCACACAAGGGGCGTCCAAGAGAAGTGATTCGTTCAGTCTCCAACACCAAACTTTTTCTCGCAGTGCCGGAAGCCGAACGGAGCAAAATACTGGTGCATGGTCGGACCATAGGATACTACCTATAGAAGTGGACACTAGCAGGGGCAGGGCCGAATGTTGGATCATAATATAATCCAACCGGCTATAGGATCCATGTGGGGGGGAAAAAAAGGTATAGTCCCTGTCGGATGGATGCAACACCCTCCAGGCATCACAGAGCTGGAGCAGTGAGAGAGCCCTCTTCACTTTCTTAATAGCAGAATAAGACAGGGAGGATTTCCCGGAGGAGTTATCCAATGTGGGATCTAGGGTGATGTTCAAATCCCCACATAGCAGCACGGTCCCCTGCACTAGGGGAAGGGAGATATCTACAAGTGTCTCGAGGAACCCTACCTGACCCATATTTGGAGCATATACATTGATGATAGTGAAAACCTGCCCGCTAACGGAAAGGACCAGAATAAGATAACGTGCCTCTGGATCAACTGTGCAACTGATAACCTGATGGGCCAAGGAGCGATGGATGGCTATGGCCACCCCCCTGGACCTGGACTCCAGACAATTCGCAAAGTGCCAAGAAGTATAATGTTTGTGTTTGATAGTAGGGGCATGTCCTACCTTGAAATGTGTCTCCTGGAAACAGACCACTTGAACCTTGGCCCGATGAAAGTGATGAAGCACCTGCGCCCTCTTCTCAGGGGTATTCAACCCCTTAGCATTGAAGGAGGCAATGCGCAGGTCCATCGAAGACACTGGTATCCGAAACCTGGATTGTACTGCGTTGCGCTAGACCTTCCACCCAACAGGCGCCTACAGGTACAGGAGGCGCAAAGCGAAGAACAAAAGAGAGAAGAAGAAAAAGAAAAGAGAGAGAGAGAGAGAAAAAAAACGGGGGGGGGGGACCCACAAAAGGGGGACAGGGGGAACGACCCACCCACTCACACCCAACAAACACTAAACACACACAGAAAAACCCAAAAAGCAGGAGATAAGCCCTGCGCTTTTACCTAAGAAACTAACTGCAAAGAACTAGGGCCCTGCTAATCGTAGAGTACGCAAAGCAGGAGTTCCACCTACTGGGGGATAGTGGTAGTACACGGATGCAGAGAGGGAGATCCTCACTACCCTGGGGAATGCATTATAACAGGAGAAAGATAAACAATGGCAGCCAGCTAACACATGACCTTGGTAGGGAGAAACAGAGGACCGACTGGACCTGCGCACCTCGGGAAGGATAATAGAATCACAAAACAAAACAAGAAAAAAGGGGGGTGGGACCCCAATCAAATAAGTCCCGGTGCGCACGTGCTGTCGCCCTAACACCAACCAACAATCTAGGATGGTGTTAATAGACCATGAACTAATGCCAAACTAGCCTGTAGAACTGACAGGGAGGAATTAACCTCCGCAAAGTAGAGTCAAGTCCCGATCCGCTTGGGGCCAGCAAGGACCCACAATGTACGATCCCAGCTCAGCATTCAGTCACTAAGGTGGGTTCCCAGAGGGAGGGCATCCCTGCCCCCGGCTTGCGGAACCACTATGCCTTTGATGTTCCTCTCGTCGATCCCTGGGCAAGGTGGAAGAGGGAGAAACAGGTAGCAAATGGAGTCTTCTCGTCCTTTGAACAGGTCCAGCAGCAAGAGATGACAAAGTAGGCCAGTCCGGGAAGGACAAGTCCTTAATGCCTAAGGCCTGCAGCACTGGTGGGATATCCGTGGCCGAGCAAATTGTAAGGATTTGCTTGTCTGCTCGAATACGCAGGGAAAAGGGATACCCCCAGTAGAAAGGGATATTTCTCTCACGCAAAGTGTCCAGCAAAGGCTTGAGGGATGCTCGTTGGGCTAGGGTGAGTCTCGATAAGTCCTGCATAATCCTGATGGAGGAGCCGTGATAGGACAGCGATTGGTGACGTCTGGCCTCAAATAAGATATCCTCCTTCATAGCATAAAAATGGACCCGACAAATGACATCACGCGGCCTTGGGTCATCAGGATTGGGTGGCCTCAGAGCCCTGTGCACCCTGTCAAGTTCAATGTGGGCTGAAGGCGGGCGGCCCAGCAGATCATTAAATATTGCAGTGACGACTGGAAACAGATCGCTGTTGGGAATAGACTCTGGGAGGCCCCGTAGTCGCAAATTGTTGCGTCTGCTGCGGTTTTCGATGTCGTCAAGGTGTTGCTGCAGGGAGAATAATTGTGTTGAGTGGCAGGTGACCTCTTCTGATAGTACAGAAAGGGTGGAGGAGGTTTGGGTCTGCTCCTGTTCAAGTACATCAACTTTGGAATGCAGGGAGGATAACTCCACACGGAACTGAGTGAACTCCTGCCTAAACTCATCTACCAGTCCCTTGACAATTGATGAAATATCTGCCCTTGATGGAAGCGGTTGCAAAAGGTTTCTCAGCTCAGCCAATGTCACTGGTTTATTATCATCCAAGGAAACCGCAGCGTCAATGCTAGGAGCAAAGATAGAGGGAATGCTTTGCAGACTTGCAGCAGGACCTGAGTGAGCAGGTGAGAATGTGATGGTATCCCCGGTCTGTCCACCACAGGGGAGAAGTGGCAAGCCGGGGGTCTGCAGAGGATGGGCATATGAAGTCCCAGCTTGTGGTGAGGCTTTGCTGTGTGCAGGAGACGCAGCCCACGAAGATCCAGTGGACCAGGAAGGGGAAACCCCAGCATGTGGAGCATGTTCCACCAGGCTGCAGGGTGTGCAAATCTGGGGGCCCAGAACAGCGGTGTCCTCCCCCATTTTCCTCCAAGCTGAAGGAGAGGGTGCCCGGGGGCTATGACCTCCCAAGAAAGTCTCAGTGGCCATGGAGTGAGGGGTTCCACGTGTGGGGTGGTCCCTCTGTGGCTTCTGGCCTAGTGAGGCCCATGATCATGATCCTGATGTGGAGGATAACTGAGAATAGGGGAGTCCTCCCTGTGCCTCTTGCAGAGAGCTGACAGCAGGGACTTGAGCTTGGGGAGCCCCAGGAAGCACCTGTTGGTAATGGGGACTCCCTCCTGTGATCCCCTGCTCAGTCATGAGCGCCGGAGCGGAGAGTCCTCCCTGTGCCTCTTGCAGCGAGCTGACAGCAGGGACTTGCACTTGGGGAGCCCCAGGAAGCACCTGTTGGTAATGGGGACTCCCTCCTGTGATCCCCTGCTCAGTCATGAGCGTCGGAGCTGGCGCGGCCGCGGGCCGTGACTCACCGCGCGCCGCAGCTGAGGGCAGTGCGGCTTGTCCTCCCGGGATCTCGGGCGCCACGGAACGAAGTCGGAGAGCGGGGCTGAGCGCCGGAACAGATGGGAGAGGATCCGGGAGCTGCCGCAGTCCCGCGGTGTAGTCGGGGAGGAGTGCGCTCCTCTTGCAGGAGGGGATCCGTCCTGTGGCTCCGGCGGTGATCCCATGCGGCGGCGGCCATCTTGGGAGGATACAGGGCCCAGAACAGGCAGTGAAGAAGCTGGTTTGATGGGGGGGAAAAACGTCTCTATGTCCCCCTGAGCAGAGCTGGTACGTGGCAGCATCTTAGCCCTCATTCTGCGGCCAGTTTTCCCCATCTTGTAATGAATATGTGCTGGTTAATGTAGCAGGGAGTGAGGAGCTCAAAGAAGCACGTCCTCACACAGCCATTCCTAACCACGCCCCCCCAGACAGTGTTTTTAAACGACACATACAAGTAAATTTTTCCTGGCCATTTGTGGAGCGCAATTTATATCCAATGGTTACCCAAGCTTGTTACTGGGTTCATTTGGAGTCAAAAACAGGGTGTATATTTATCATATCCCAGTTTATCATCATCAAACAGTTGTCTGTACTTTTTAGAAAAAACAGTATGTCAGACAGAGAGAGGGGCAGGCTCTGAAACCTGGAGTGGCAGTGGCACAAACATTCCTGGAACAGGCCCAGGGGCGCAGCACAGCAAGGGGACGTCGCAGCAGGGGGTCACTCGGTGAGGCCACAATTGCCGCTGTAAACTAGCGGCCGTGTGTTGTTCAGCAACCCAAGGGTTCTTGATTTGGGTTTACTAAGGTCATCCTCTTCCTCCCAGATGACATCTGACAACCCCAGCCAAGAGTCGGTGGGAACCTCAGACACAACCATTAGTTGGCATGCCTGGGAGCGGGGTCAGGGCCCTCACCGTCCTCAGCCACCTCTGTCCCATCCGGTTCCCTCAGCCAGAGATCTACTATGTGGTCTGGGCTCAGCGCCACTATATAAACGAGGATGAAAAATTTGAGGAGGCAGTCAGCAGCTACTTGGCAGCGAAGAAATGGGGCCAATATCGCCTGCTTCTTGCGTAGGCGGCAAAGTTAGATGTGGAGAGTGGCATGGGAGGGCATGTTGTGAGAGGTCAGCCTCGGCATACCCAAGACCGGTGATGAGGCACACAGTTTACGATGAAACACAAATAGATGAAAGATGTAGCCGACCGCACTTGGGAGCCGGGTGAGGCAAGGGCTTCATCATCGTCAGGAGAAGAGGGCGTCAGGCAGCAGCGCAGCCAGCAAGTGGGTCGTGTGGCCGTGAGTCAGCAGGATAGCAGCAGTGTGAGGTCGGGTGCCAAGCGGCGACGGGGTAAAAAACCCGCTTCGCAGGTCCAAGAAAGTAGCAGCACAGGGGCTCAGCGAGGCAGCGGCGGCAGTAGTCATGCGGAGCGTTGGCGGTAAAATCCCATACTCGGCGGTTTTGGCAGTTCTTTGCTAAGACACCGGAGGAGCCGATATGGGTATATGTAGAATCTGTGGCAGGAAAGTGAAGCGTGGCCAGGGAGCTAACGTTGGCACCACGGCCCTGCGTAAACACATGCAGCGTCACCATCCGGTGGCCTGGGAGAAACGTGGCTCAGATGTGGTGGTCCTGAAGTCTTCCACCGATCTTCAGAACATTCTGAAAATGGCCAGGAAACTGTGCATGCACTTTATCCATTCGTACAAAGCCAGGAACACCCTCCTCGAGTTGCAGCGGCAGAATGGCCTCCCCCAACACACTCTAATATGCGATGTTTCCACCCGCTGGAATTACAGCCTGCACATGTTGGACCGACTGTATGTACAGAGAAAGACCATTAACGATTTTTTGATGATCCAGGCAGACAGAAGTACTCCCCTGTGTAACTTTGATGTCAGCCAGTGGCAGCTCATGCGTGTCACCTGCCGTTTGTTGAGGACATACGAGGACTGGCGACGTTATTTGTCAGTCGGCCAGGACTACGGGATGAATAACCATCATTCCACTGTCTTCATGTCCGGAAACAGAGATGAAAAAAAATCTGTTCTTGGCTGGGTACTGAGACGTTGCGACTAATCTCGTGCCACATGAGTCCAGGTGGGGGACTGAAATGGAGGAGGAGGAGGAGGAGGGGACATTGGAGCCAGAAGGCATTGTCTGGTGAAATGAGTGGATTTTCTACTCAGGTGAGAAGAGAGGAGGAGCGAGGCGCAGCAGCAGCTGGAGGAGGTGGATGGTGATGAGGAAGTGAGGCAGATGACCCACCAAGCCACCGTGGCAGTATACAGTGGAAATGGAGCAGGGAGCCCCTCGGAAGTCACTTGTGCAGATGGCCCTCGCATGATTATTTGCCTGGCTCTAGTGTCAGCCGAACTTAGTCAGCATCAAGCAGAGGGTGACCTTCTGGCTCTTCCACCCATATAGGGCCCTCGTACCGGTCCAAAATGGGAGCTTTTTCCAGCTATGAGAGGGAAAGACAAACTATATACTATGTAGGGAAAAAAAAAAAATTCCTCCGTAATCAGTTGGTGGTCTATGTTGCGGCATCGTCCCTCCTCTGACAAGGTTGACCGGAGGGGGGGGGGTTCCTCAGCGCTAACGTACTACTGCCGCGGCTGTGGGGTAAGGTGGGGGGGGTAGGGAGCAGATACCAGCATCCATCAGTAGTAACCTAGTCTGCTGGAGTCGCTGAATGAGCTGCTTCCTTCACTCCACCTGTGAGGAGGGCAGTCGCCAGCGAGCAGCGAGCAGCAGCAGGACCTGGAGCAAGCAGTCCCTGAAACAACAGGTTGTGGCCTACTTGGACAGACACTCTGCCACCTCAGTTAGAAGATCCGCTTGACTACTGGGCAGTCCAAACTGGATGTGTGGCCGCAACTTGCTGAGTTTGCAGTGGAGGAAGCTGTCCTGCCCGGCCAGTAGTGTGACATCAGAGGGTCTGGTGTTCAGTGCGGCGGGGGCCATCGTTTACCCAAAGGAGAACCCGCTTGTCACAGGGAAATGTGGAACGACTGACTTTGTTCATAGATGAATCAGGCGTGGATCGGCCCCAGGATTTAACACACCAATGCTTAGCGTCAGTCTGGGTTCAAACTTCCCTGCCTCAGCCCACTTTTTGATGCGCCACCCGCCTGATGCACACATCTGCTGACAGTTTCTCATCTGCCTACCACCATCTTTACAATGGACTGGTATTGCCACCCACATTCAACACTCTTGTCTATTGTGCCACTCTTTTGACCTCAGATGATGCCTGCTGTTGCTGTTGCCGTGACATCCACACTGTGTCAATGTGGCCACTGTATGACCATCATGCTGCTGCTGTGGCTGCTGCCATGTCTCCACAAACTGTGGTTCATTGTGCACTGCCTGACATCATGCTGCTGCCGACCGTGACCTCCCGCTCTCAAGTCTTGTGCCACTTCTGTGGCTTCCTCCTGTTTTGCCACCTCCAGAATGTCATTGTTGCCACTCCTGAATATCAAGCTGCTGCATGTCGTGACGCTCCACACTGTGGTGATTGTGCCACTCCTGTGGGCCTAATACTGTTTTTTCCGACTCCAGAATGTCAATTGTGCCACTGCCTGTGTTCATGCTGTTGCTTGTCGTGACCTCCACACTGTGATCATTTGAGCACCTCTGTGGCTCTAATACTGTTTATCCGACTCCCAAATGTCATTGTGCCACTGCCTGTTCTCATACTGATGCCGACGTGACCTCACAATGTGTGATGTGCCACTCTGTGGCCTAATACTGTTTTGCCCCTCAGAAGTCATTGTGCCACTGCTGATCTCATGCTGCTGCTGTCGTGACTCCACACTGTGTGATTGGTGACTCTTCTGTGGCCTAATACTGTTTTGTCCGCCTCCAGAATGTCATTGTAGCCCACTGCCTGATGCTCATGCTGCTGCTGGTCGTGACCTCCACACTGTATCATGAAGCCACTCTGTGGCATAATATGTTTAGCCGCCTCCAGAATGTCATTTTGCCACTGGCCTGAATCTACTACTGCTCGCCGCCGTGCCTCCACACTGTGTGATTGTGCCACTTCTGTGGGCCTATAACTGTTGTTTGCCGCCTCCAGAATGTCATTGTGCACTTGCCTGAATCTCATGCTGGATGTGCGTGACCTTCCACACTGTTTATCATTTGTGCCACTCTGTTGGCCTAATACTGTTTTGCGCCTCTCCTGAATGTCATTGTGCATGCCTGATCTCATTGGCTGCTGCTGTTAGTGACCCTCCACACTGTATCATTGGCCACTCTGTGGCCTAATACTGTTTTTGCCGCCTCCCAGGAATGTCATTTTGCCACTGCCTGACCTCATACTGCTGCCGCCGTGAACTTCCAACACTGTGTGATGTGCCACTCTGTGGCCTAATACTGTTTTGCCGCCTCCCAGAATGTCATTGTGCCTCTGCATGATTCATTACTGCTGCCGCCGTGACCTTCCACAACTGTGTGATTGTGCCACTCTGTGGCATAATACTGCTTAGCCGCCTCCAGAATGTCATTGTGGCCACTGACTGATATCATACTGTGCGGCCGTGACTCCACACTTGTGATTGTCGCACTCTGTGGCCTGATACTGGTTTATGCCGCCTTCCTGAATGTCAATTGTGCCACTGCTGATTCATTGCTGATGCTGTCGTGACCCTCCAAACTGTATCATTGTGCCACTCTGTGGCCTAATACTGTTTTTCCGCCTCCAGAATGTCATTGTGCCACTGCCTGATCTTGCTGCTAGCTTTTTTGACTCCAAATGTATCATTGTGCCACTCTGTGGCCTAATAATGTTTTGCCGCCTCCATAATGTCAGTGTGCCACTGCCTGACCTCATGCTGCTGTAGCTGCCGGCCGTACACTCCACCACTCTGTCACTAATGTTGCCACCTGAGTATCAGCTTGTTTTTTTTTCCAGCTTTCGACTGTCAGGACTTTTTCAGGCTACATTTTCCGCTGAGTTTTTTGGTCAGTTTGCCCTCTTAAGTTGCCCAAGGAATTTTCATAGTGAAGCGATCTAAAGAGCGGGGGCGGCAGTTCATCTGCGTGTCATACTAAAAACACATACATTGTATGGAAGGACAAACCCAAGCTCCCTCTGCATAGTTAAGAAGGCACAACGTTTTATACAGCACCCTGCAGGCTCTGTGCAGCCTGGGAAAATACGCTGCTTTTAAACGGATTCGTGCGAAGTAAATTCGGAACGAAACAAATTTTGTCGGAAAATTCGGCGAAGTGACCCGATATCCTAATTTTTTGAGAAATTGCCCCCCAAACTTAAGCAGAACCCTACTTACAAATAAAGCTGTTTAAAAACCCGAACAACGCGTTTGACGCGAGGACGGCGTACTAGGGAATTGCTATAGTGAGAATCGACGGCGGAATTCAGATTCAAATTGATTAAGCTCCATTTCATTGGTCGGCAAACCAGCCAATCAGTAATAGGAGCGACAATGTCCCATATATAAACCTATGGAGAGAATTGGACCAATCAAATAGGAGCGGAACAATGTCTATTATATCCTATGGAGAAAAATTGACCAATCATATTCCAAGGCGGGACAGTTCAAAATACAGTAAAAATGCAGAACGAGTATTGGTTGAAGCGCGGGGGCCTCGTCCGCTTAGCAATCAGAGGCGAGTACTTTTTATAGGGGTTCTATGGGGAAAGGAAATTCTGAGCGCGCTCTGTGATTACTAAGTTAAAAAGAGGCGTCGTTTTTGGGCCCAATGGGAAAGCGAGCGACGCTCCTAGGGGTTTTCTAATGCAATCTGAAAAAAAAAGTACAGGCCCGAAATAAAATTTAAACACTACAGAAGTTTTACCGATGAGTATATATAACGAATGTAATTGGGGGTAAAGAAAAAAAATAAAATAATAAAAACATGTTTATTTCTTTTTTTTCGTTTTCACCCCTACTATTGATCTTGGGTAACGAAAAAAAAGACAAAAACATGATTTTATTGATTTAATATTTTTTTTTTCGTTACCCCCCATATTATTAATCATTTTATATACACATCAGGACCACTTCTGTAGTCTTATAATTTGATTTTGGCCGTGTACAGTTTATTTCAGATTGCTTTTAGAAAACCCATAGGAGCGTCGCTCGCTCTCCCATTGGTCCAAATAAGGGCGCCTCTTTTAACTTAGCCAATCACAGAGCGCGCTCAGAATTTCTTTTCCCCATAGAACTCTATGAGAAAGTAGCTCGCGCTCTGATTGGCTAAGCTGGACGAGCCCCTGCCGCTTCAACCAATCAGCTTGTTTCTGCATTTTTACTGTATTTTGAACTGTCCCGCCTTGGAATATGATAGGTCAATTTTTCTCCATAGGATATAATGGGACATATTCGTTCCTATTCTGATTGGTCAATTTTTCTCCATAGGTTATAATTAGTGTTGAGCGATTATTATCGACAAAGTTGAAATCGGCAAGGTTTTTATGGTGATCGAAATTTTTAGATCATGCGATAATTAAGGCTAAAATCTGTGCATCATCTATTAAGATCGCGCCATTTTCGGCGCTTCCTGTAATTTTGGCGGCCAGCAAATCAAAATTACAAAAATAGAGCAGGGTGAGATGTTTTGTGCGACGTCATGACTGGGATGTGTATGGTTGCGTTTGGCTGGAAAAATCACATGACCTCGTTTTACATAGAACAGCGTTCCTGTTCAGCCTCAGTGGTCTCTCAGCGTCTCAGAGCAGAAGGACGTGCACTCTGCTTGTGTCCAAACAGCTCAGCTAAATTATTATATTTCTTCACAGAGAAACCTCTACTATTAGCTGTGATCCTTACAATTTAGTTAGATTAGAGATTGGAAATTTTATATATTTAGGTAGAAATTTTTTAAAAAGGACTTTACCCTTGAAAGCCCCGGGGGGGGAGCGGGGGGGGGGGCGCCCGGGGCGAACACAGACAAGCTCTATAAAAAATTAGGGAAAAGTTCACCAAATTTAGTGTAGCATTGCAATGCTTTTTATTAAATTTTTTTTTAAATTGAAAAATTTCCTGGATATTGGGCAGCCTGAACTTATAGGTTACACACTTTTCTAGTAACTACAGGCTCTTTGTTATGCAAAACCCCTTTTTTTATCTATACATTTCAGATGGTTTCATTTTAAAATTTTCCCATTCCCCTTTTTGATTTTCCCCCCTTGTATTAAATTAGAATCCAAAAGTCCACGGGTTGATAGGTGCCAAAAATCCCTTTAATATCGAATAGTTTTCAGTACGTGTTTTTGATTTTGGCGCACTACAGCTTTGTTCTTTGGGGGCACCTTGCACTTAAATGGAATACTGCAATTTTGTAGTCACCACGGGTGAATTGGTGCCAAAAAATACCTTTTATTATCCAAATACATTTCAGATTCGTGTTTTTCATTTTGGCCAGGCCAACTTCGGGTTTGATCTACTTTGCAGTTAAATTTGAATACAGCATTGGTAGTGACCACTGGTAAAATGATAGGTCCCAAAAAAAATACTTTTATTTCCAATACATTACAGATACGTGTTTTTTGCACTTTTGCGAGTCCAGTTTTTGAAAAGGCCACCTTGCAGAAAATTTTGAATCCGAAATTTTGTGTTTTACCACGTGAATTGATAGGGCCAAAAAATACCTTTTATTACCGAATAATTAAGATACTGTTTTTTCACTTTGGCACAGGCCAGCTTTGTTGATAGATTACTTTGCATTTAAAATTTTTGAATACAGCAATTTTGTAGTCACCCAGGTGAATTGATGGTCCCAAAAAATACCTTTTATTACCAAATACTTTACAGAACTGTTTTTCCCTTTTTCCCCCCATTCCGATTTGTTGATAAGCCACCTTGCATTTAAATTTTTGAATCCAAAATTGTGTAGTTTACCACGGTGAATTGATAGGTGCCAAAAAATACCTTTTTTTTCCCAATACATTTCAGATACGTGTTTTTTGACTTTGGCGCACAAAAACTTTGTTCATTGAGCGCTTGCACGTAAAGTGAAAAAGAAATTTTTAAAAGTCACCATGGGTGAATTAAAGGTGCAAAAAAACCCGTTTATTTACGAAAACATAACAAATACGTGTTTTTTGATTTTGGCGCACTACGCTTTGTTCATTGACGCAGTTTGAAAGTAAATTTTTAAAACAGCAATTTTTTGCCCCACAGGTAAATTTTTAAAGGTCAAAAAATACCGGTAAAATAGAAAACTAACAATACGTGTTTTTTGATTTTGGCGCACTACAGTTTTTGTTCAGACGCAGCTTGCCGTAAACTGAAAACAAGCAATTTTATAGTCACCCAGGTGAATTGAAAGGTGAAAAAAAATACCGTGTTTAAATAAAAAACAAAACAATGTGTTTTTTTGCACTTTTGCCCACCCCAGATTTGTTGTAGAGACACCTTGCAGTTAAATTTTAAATCCAGAAAATTTGTTTGTTAAGGGTTTGAAATAGCTGTGATTTCCCGCTTTTATAAAGACTTTAAAAAACTCCCCAAAAAAACCTTCTCAAATTTTTTATTTCTGAAAGGGAGCGAAACAGGGGTAACAAAAAAGAGGGGGGTAGCACGGGAGGTAGAGTTACGAAAAGGGGCCCCTTCCATTGCTGGCGACAACACCATGCCAGCGGTCGCATTGCAGACCGTAGGCCTGCACGTGTGTCGGGCCCTGTGAATTAGTAATGAACCTCCCCAATCTGTCCTTCTGGTTAAGCAACCGCATCCAGCAGTCTTACCCCCTGTCCTCCAGTAAAACGGCTACAAATGTCGTCACACATCATCAGCATCCTCCAACATGAAGCACCCAAATGTCAACTGTGTACCCCCCAGTGGATAACCATTTTCTGAAACCTCTTTAGGACAAAATCGGATGGGGTCAAAGGCTGTTTAAAAAATCAAGGGATATTTGTCTGTTTCTGACGCCCAGTTACAGATGCCTCAGAGGGGGAAAGGGAAGCCGGTCAATCGGAAAAATCGCGGGCGGTGGCAACGCCTTGCGGGCCCCTCTTGCTTGACCCCGCAGCTTCGGGTGTAAAAGTCAGGACGACCAATCCCCCTGTTTTGATGAGAGATGACGACATTGTGGTTTTTCACAAAATTTTGCTTGCGATGCTTCATCAGTGGACGAGGAGGAAGACATGGGGTAATGTCAATGGGGGTCCCGCCACAAAAAGGGAGAGGGGGGTCGCAGAAGTCCGCTGATATGATTCTGCCACCACGTCGCGAAACCCCCCTCCCCTTGGGCGAAAAAAAGGGGTCCGGGACCCTTCAAGCCGGGGCCTTCTTTGAGCAAGCCTCTGATTCACCCAGCGATGCATACCGCCTTTGCCGTAAACGCATAAGTAGAGGCAAAAAACCTTTAAATGGTTAACCCCCCCAACATGTCTAGTCACATGCAGCGAATGATGAGTTGAAATGGAGGGGCATTGCCAAAAAAAAGGGCCCGCCCCACCCCGGCCTCCAACCCCCGTCACACCCTTTGTCTCCGCCCCTCCTCCCCGCCACCCCTAAGCTTCCCCGCTGTCCATGTTCTCAATCATGATCAGGGATCAGCCTCCGCTTTACCCCACCGTCGCCCAAGTACCCCCACACCACCAAACCCATCCTTCCCCTTCCCTTTTGCCCTTTGACGCCTGCATGCCGTACAGCGGGCCCTTTTAGAGCCGCCTTCTTTTTTCCAGGTTTTGGGGGGCAGAAAAACACTTTAACCCAAACCACCAAAGCCAAAAGCCGAATGCGGCTTGCCAGCTTTTGGCCTTGAAATGTTTCCTTTCCGTCGGTGACACAATGGTTTTTTCCCCCAGTCATGGCCCTTGCCTGCCCCCAAACCAAAACCGAGCAGGGATTTCTTTCCAAAAAGCCGCCCCGCCCTGGCCACCCCATGCACTAAAATTCAAGCGGTTGTCTGCATCTTGGCCGGGAAAAATCCACTGACCACCGACACATGGCAGTAAGCACGGCCAAAGGGCCCCTAATATCTGTCAGCCACTGGGGTTTGCTGGGTGGATTCTCTGGGGGGGAGGTTCTCCAGGCTCGGCGCACACCTTCAAAACCGCAGGATGGTGCGGGGGCTTTTTTCCCCCAAAGGGTCCTCTGGGGGGCATCATGTCCCCAAGAAATCAAGCCTTTTTGAAATTAATCGGGGTTTTGGGATTCCGACCCCCACACGGGTTTCAGGAGCTTTTGGATGGCTCTCCGCAACGAAAAGGGGGAGCACGGCCTGGCTGAAAAAACCCTTTGGGGGCCCCCGGAAAGGGTTTGAAATTTTGCAAATAACGGGCGAAACTCCCTTGGCCGCCCCTTAAGATCGGAAAGGCCCTGGAGAAACACCCCTTTTCCGGGCCCAAAACCTGCATGAACCTGGTCGCCGAAATTTTAGAGCACCCGGGTCGGGATTTCCCTGCTAAAGAAGGCTCGAGGTCTGATTTTCGCATTTTAGCTCCCCGTTCGCACCCTGCTTCGTCCCGCCTGGTTTGCGTTAAAGGGGCCAGCTCCCCCCCTCCCGTAAAACCGTCCCCATTTTGGGACGTGGCAAAACCGGGAAATTTTCCACCCTCCACACCCGCGATTGTGGCAGCAGCATAATGCCTTTAGCATTACGAAGTGCCCAACATGGCCTGCAAAAAGGTGCGGACCTGGGGTGTTTAAAACCACCGAGCGGGCCCCCAGGGGGAAAAGAGCTCTGAAACCCACCCTTGCCAGTTTTTGAAAACCACCAAAAGGGCATGGCGGACAATGCCCTTTTCAGCATGAGCATTGTGGGATCTTATTTCTGGAACGATCGTGGACCCCCTGAAACAACGGGCCCCCGCCAGCGACGGGGGAAGGAGAGGGACACAGTGGGGACACGGACCTTTCCCCCAAATAAACCCCAAGGAACGACTTTTTTCACAATTTTTAACGGTCTTCATTAGGCATTGGTTTCCCGGGGGTCCAGAGTTTAGTGAAAGGGGTGGCGAATAAACTCTGGGGGGTGCATCATTTCAGGCAAGTCAGGGCGGTTTTTAAAGGGCGTCCCGGGAGGCAGAGGAGGGGAGGAGCAGGAGTTTTTTCCAAAAACCACCGATTTTTAACCAAAAGGGTCCCGCCGGGAAAAGGGAGGTTGGGCCCGAAAATTTTGAGGGGGAGGAGGAAGATGAGGAAGATCTTTTTCCCCTAGTGCTCCTCGACCCAGGGGCTTGGGAAATCAAGGCTTCATTTCCCACTGATTGCTTGGATCCCCCTTTCCCCTCCAACATAACCCTCGCTTTAAAGGGCCCAAAAAAATTGAAAAACAGATACTGGGTCCCCACCCCCCCCGGACCCCCCGGTAAAAAACAAACTCAGCATTTTTCCTTTCCCCCCACCCCCAAATAGAGAGAAAAATTCAGGAAAGGGGAGCCCTTTCCCTGATTGCCCAACTGAGCCCCATCTGTTGCGCCTGCTTCCCGTTTTTAAAATTTGTCACGGGGGGAACAACCCCAAACGACGGACAGCAGAAAGTGCCAAGTAGCCGTAGCGGCAGCAGCGGGCAAGGTGGCAGAAGCCTGGGGGGTTGACCGGGGGCAATTTTAAATTTCCCAAAACCCCAAACCCGAAAGCAATGAAAGGCCACACATAAAAACACCCAGAGACCAGTTTTAAGATAAAGGTGCAAAAACCCTACCCTGCTCCCCAACCCCCCCGATGTTTTTGTATGTGTTCCGGACCCAATAGACTTCGGGGTTTTCCCAAAAAATGGACGAATGGCCCGAGCTCCCCCGCCACGCAAAAGGAGGTTGTCCTGCCCACCCAGCCAGCGTAAAATATCTGAGGGGGGCCCTTCACACAGCCGGGGGAAGTCATTACAGAAAAACGCACCCCGGTTTTCCCCAAAAGATAAGGGGACCCTTTTGACTTTCCATCAAGTTTAAAATCAGGCAGGATCTCGGGGATATGCTGGGGCCCCCAATTCCCCAGGTCACCGATTATTTTGCTGGTCTACTTCACATTCCCCCCAAAACAGAAATGGTCCTCTTAAAAAACCTTTTTTTTAAAACGATCATTTCTTACTGCAATTTTTATTCCAGTTCCTACATTTTCTTTTTGCGGGTTTTGCTGTGAGAGACGTAAAAGACCCCCAAAAGGTTTTTAAAATGCCCAAAACCCAAATTCCCCTTTACCATTTCCCATCTTTAAAATTTTTTCACATTTTTAAAGGGGTTTTGGGTCATTTGCCTCCCCAATTTTTTTAACGGGTGGTTTGAAAATTCCCATATTTTAAAATTTTTTGGGGGCCCAATTGCGTGAATACAGCAAAATTATGGCCCTTTTGGGAAAACCAAAAAAGGGGCTTTTTAAGGGGCCCTTTTTCCCCCTCAAATTTTAACAGGGGCTGAGAATAAAATTTTAAAATTTTTTGGGGGTTTCTTTGCTCTTTAAAATGCAGCAAAAAAAAAAGGGGTCCATTCAAAAAAGTTGTTTCAAATAGACATTTGTTCTTCACAATTGTCAAAAGGGGGTGGCTCATGGGCCCGCATTAAATTTTTTGGGGGCATTTTGCTGTGACATGCAGCTAAAATTAACGGCCTTTTAAAAAAAAAAATGTTGTTTCTAACAGACATTTGTTTTTCCCACAATTGCCCAAAGGGCTAAAGGGTTTTCATACTTTAATTTTTTGGGGCTTTTTGCTGTGACTGCAGCAATACTACAGGTCCTTTATAAAAAAAATGTTGTTTCAATAAAAAAAAAAAAGGGGGGACTTTGCTCTTAAACAATTGTCCAAAGGGGCCCCTCTTTGGGTCATTTTTTTGAATTTTTGGGCATTTTGCTGGACAGGGCACTAAACTACAGGGCCCTTTTAAAAAAAATTTTGTTTTTCTAAACAGACATTTGTTTTTCCCAAAATTGCCCAAGAGGGGGCTTGGGGTGAGGTTTGCCGCCCAGAAACATGAATAGGTGGGAACTGTTAATGGACCCCTTTTGGAAAAATGACTTGTTTTTCCCAAGATTTTTAAAAACATAGCTTCAATCACTGTACTGAAAACAACCCATTTAAATATAATTAAAAAAAGAGAAACAAAGACATGGCGGGATTTTCCCTCCTATTTTAAAAATGGGTTTTCAGAATTAAACTACTAAAAACTTGCATGTACAAATAGCTGTTTAAAAAATTTCCCCTGAAATTTTAAAAAGGGAGGACCGAAAAATTGACCATATGAAAGGGTTTTTCAGAGGACAGGAAATATGGGCACGGGGCAAGAACCCAAAAAAAAGAGACCATTTCCCCCCCCCCTTTTAGTAAAAGAGAAAAAAAAATGCCAAGAAAAAGGGGGACCTGGGGGTAACAGGAGCGTTAACCAAACCCTATTTCCAAGTTAACTCAATTGGCCCACTCATACGGAGGGGCAACGCTACCCAGGTCTTTTACTGTGTCTGAAGGGAAAGGGTGGATTTTTCACACCCTTTCCCCTTCCCCCCCCACTCTGCTTCACACGACCCGTATTTTTGTTGCTGGTCAAACAGGGGCCCTTTTTAACCCCGCGTGTTGAAAGATGACGGACGCCCCGCCTGGGCCCCCTCACCGCACCCACTTTTTTAAATCCGGCCCTGGGTCAAAGCTGTGGCACCGGGCAGGATAGGGCCAATGTCCAGTGGAAAATAAAATGGGGGGTTGAAAGACCCCTTTTTCCCGGCAAAATTTTTTAATCTGGGGGTCAAAACAGGTTTTTAAAGGGCATAAATGCGGTCCAGGGCAGTTTTTATTTAAATTTTCCCGTTTAACTAAAAAAGGGGTTAAAGACTCCTTTTTTCCCGGGATTTTTTAAATCTGGGGGGCATGCACGTTTTGGGGGCCCTGCTGAACCCTTGGAAAAGGGATAGGTTTTAAAGTCCAATTCCCAAATAAAATGGTGGTTGAAAGACTCCTTTTTCCGGGAAATTTTTAATTGTGGGGCAAAAGGGTTTTAAAGGGGGGAGTGCGTTTCCCGACAAATGTTTGGTTTAATTTTCCCCCGTTTAACTAAAATGGGGGTTGAAAAAACTCCTTTTTCCCCCCCCTTTTTAATCTGGGGGTCAGACAGGTTTAATGGTCATACGGGGGGCCCCCGGACAAAGGGGCCCGTAATGTCCAGTGAAAAAAAAAATGGTTTGGTTTTAAAGACCCTTTTTCCGGGACTTTTTAATCTGTGGGTCAACAGGTTTTAAGGGGCCAAACTGGGGGTCCAGGACAGGTAAATTTAAGGTTCCCCGTTCCCAAATAAAATGGTGGGTTTAAAAAACTCCCTTTTTTTTCCGGGTCTTTTTTAAACCCGTGGGTCAGACAGGGTTTTTTGGGGCAAGCGGGGGTTCCCCCGGGCCCGGGTTTTTTTCACGTCCAGTTCAAACCAAAATGGGGGTTTTAAAGACTTTCTTTTTCCGCACTTTTTAAAACTAGGGGCATGCAGGTTTTTTTTGGGTCAAAAGCTGCGTTTTAAAGGGCAGGGGTATTTTCAATGCCCAATTTTAAGTAAAATATGGTTTTAAATAATACTGCCCTTTTGGCACTTTTTAATTTTGGGGAAGCAGGTTTAAGGGGGCATCTGTGGGACAAGAAAAGGGATAGTGAATGGTGTTGACTTTTTTTTTTGTGGCTTTTTTAGCCAAGGCCGTGTTCACCCCGGCTTATTCCCGACGGATTTGTGAGCCGTATTGAGCCACAAATCCCCGGTGGTTTAAAAGGGGCGGGGGGAAAAAAAAGGGGGCGGGGCCGGAGTGTTGTTGGGGGCGCCGCTCCCGGCCCCATAGAAAAAAAGCAAATTGTTTTTTGACGCTTTTGCCCATAAAAAACTGCATGTCCCCTTTTCCCCCCCCCGCGGCGGATTCGCCAGCGGGAGGGGGCGCCGGAAAACCCTGTTTCAAAGAGCAGTGGGGTTACCGTAATTAAGCAAAGGAAAACGCCGTACTGAAAACGCAAAACCGGCGCGCAGACCGGGGGCCAAACCGCGGCAAAAAAAGCTGGGGTGAAAAGAGGGCCCAATTTTTGTTCTAAGAAGTAGGGAGGTATCCATTTGACTGTTGTGGCTGTTAATTCCAGCTTCTCCAGCCCTGTTTGGGGGGTAAGAATGAAAGGGGTTTTTTTGCTCTCCCCCTAGACTTTAATGGTCATCGGAGATGATCGACTATCGAAATAACGAAAAACCCTTAAACGATGGTGGCCCCGCTAACGACAAAGCCCGCCCGATGTCGATAGCCAACGAAAACGCTCACCCCATTTTAAGGGACATTTTTTCCCCTCCTATTCTGATTTGGGTGGTTTATGCCCGACCAATTTAGAAAGCTTTAAACAATTTGAATTTAACTGCATTTCCCCGGCGATTTTCTTTATTGAAATTTCCTATGTAGCGCCGGGCCCCGGGGACAAACGCTTGTTTTGGGTTTTTTAAATGCCCTTTTTTGTAAAGAAGGGTTCGGCTCTTTATCTGAGAATGTTTTACACTTAATAAAAATGATTTTTTTATTAATACTTCATGCCGCACGGCGCTGAGAGCCGAGATTTCAGAGCGCCCATCTCTCCATAACTATAAAGGGAGAAGTAGCTCACGCTTGTTTGGGCTGGGATAGCCAAGCCACCTCTAGCTCACCCCAATCATCTTTTTTTCTGTCTTTTTACTGTATTTTGAATTATCCCGCCGTGGATTCTGATTGGTCTAAACTTCCCATAGACTAGAATGGGCCCTTTGTCGCTCCTATTCTGATTGGTCAATAATTCTCCAAAGGTTTGAATGGGTCTCTGTCGCTCCATCTGATTGGCTGAGCTAGCCAAAGCCCCGCTAGCTCAGCCAATCACCTCTTTTCGGGCATTTTTACAGTATTTTGAACTGTCCCGCCGTGGATTCTGATTGGTCTAAACTTCACCATAGGTTTAGAATGGGTCTCTGTCGCTCCTATTCTGATTGGCTGAGCTAGCCAAGTCCCTGGTAGCTTAACCAATCAGCTCTTTTAAAGCATTTTTACTGTATTTTGAACTATCCCCCGTGATTCTGATGGTCTAAAACTTCCCCATAGGTTTAATGGTTCACTGTCGCTCCATTCTGATTGGCCGGTTTATGCCCACCAATCAGAATAGCTTTCAGAATTTGAATTACTGTATTTCCGGCAATTTCCAATTCCTAATTCTTGAATTAGGATATTGGAAAGTGATTTTGTTTATGTATTTTTTATTTTTTAGGTTTCAGCTCTTTTCTGAGAATGTTGAACGCCTTTATAAAGGCGATTTTTGATTCATACTCCGCACCGACATGTGGAATGATTTCTCGCTGTTCCAGCCTGTCTCGCGTCGGAACTGTTTTTCGGCGCAGTCCCGCACGGTGCCTAAGTCCCGCACTGCGCCCATGTCCCCGCACTGTGCCCCACACACACTGGCGAGGCGCAGAGAACTTTTCCCCGCATGTATGAGTGCGCTACCTCCGGCTGCGAATCATAGGCGCAGCGCCGCACTGCGCCTCGGTCCCCTCACTGCGCTTAACACACTGGCCAGGCGCGGCGGACTTTTCCCCGCATGTATGACCGCACTACCTCTGGCGCCGAATCATAGGCGCAGCCCCGCACTGCGCCTCGGACCCGCACTGCGCCTAAAACACTGGCGAGGCGCGGCGGATTACATGCTATGTATGAGCGCGCCCCGGCCCCGAAAATAAAAACCCAAAGGCCCCAGATTCCGCCGGAAAACTGGCGAAAAGGTGTGCCCTGACCCGGCGGGATTCATACATGTGGCCCTTAATGTTTTCTCTATATCATAAATTCCTACTTCACCCTGGCATATGTTTAACCCTTAATTTCCCAGAGAGCTGCTCACACATCCTTACTTTTACACACACTTGTGTCCGTCAATCAATCCTGGTTCATTCACATTCCTACACGCATAACTCCAGTTTGAGTAATTCAACGTGTATGTATATTCTTCATTATTTAATATTAACCCTAGAATATATTTATATGATTTTCACTTCTGAAGAGTGCTAAGGCCGCCTTTTTTCTCTATAGAGAACAGATTTAACATACAAAAACAGATTCATACATACAGACAACACTTAGCTCTCATGCACTTATAATTAGCATTCCAGAGGTCAAACAGGTCAATCATCCTGTGCGTCTCGTCAGTGACAAGGCATAGAAGCTTGTGGATGGCTCCATTTTAATCTGTAAGTAATTATTTTATTCTTATCTTAAATTCATTGCTGTTGGTTAGTTACACATGCAAGATTTTCAGTTTACATTCCATGCATTTGAAATCACCAGACTTTATAGTATACTTGTGAGATTTTACAAGATACAGGTCTGATGTGTTTTTTTATTGCTGTACAACGTTCCTTCACAAGACATTTTTAGAGATCTCTCCATGTAGACACATTTTTAGACACGGGCCCGGACATGACACTTACACCAAACACATTTTCCCTTATTTTAAACTGGAACCTCCAACACAGCTGACAACATACATTTAATAGTCAGAAAGATTAAAGCAATGCCACAATCAGGGGGGTAATTGACGGTCACAGGCCCCCCACAAAACAACAACTACCACCCCTAGTTGATAGGGAACAATAGCCATTACAAAAGCATGAAAAACATCACCCCACATCAGGGGAAACCCACTTTACAGGGCCAGGAAACAGAATGCAGCATGTTCCTGCACCCCAGAAGTCCCCTGAATATACAAGTCCTTCAGCAACCATCACAACCAATATCTACATTTGACTACGACAACTTAAACATTCCTGCCACATAACTTCTGCATTATTTTCATTTGCACCAGATTTTAGTGCTAACAAGTGATATCACAAACATTGTGCACAAGAAAATTCTTTTTGCTCCTACAAAACCAAACAGAAGGTTGGTTACTAGTGGTGAGCGATTATTATCGACAAAGTTGAAATCGGCACAGTTTTTATGTTGATCGAAATTTTTAGATCATGCGATAATTAGGTTAAAATCTGGGGGCAATCATCTTTTAAAAGATCGCGTCATTTTCAGCGCTTCCTGTCATTTTGGCGGCCAGCAAATCAGCTTACAGAATAGAGCAGGGTGAATGTTGTGCGACGTCATGACTGGGATGTGTATGGTTGCGATTGCTGGAAAAATCACAGACCTCTTTTTACAATAGAACAGCCCTTCCTGTTCATGATCAGTGTCTTCACCGCTCATAGCAGTAGGACGTGCGCTCTGCCTGGTCCAACCAGCTCAGCGAAATTATTCTATTTCTTCACAGAGAAAGCTCTACTATTAGCTGTGATCCTTTCAACTTAGATCAGAGATTGGAAGATTTTATGTAGTTAGGTAGAGAATTTTAAAGGAGCATCTACCGCTGTAAAGTCACGGAGGGGAGCGGGGGGGGGACGACCGCGGGCGAACACAGACAAGCTCTATAGAGAATACTGGATAAAGTTCACAAAGACTTAGTGTAGACATTGCACTGCAATAGCTTTATTATTAACAGTTTTCTATTGAAATATTTCCCTGGATATGGGCAGCCGAACTTATATTGGGATACACATGTTCTAGTAACTGAAAGGTCCTTTGTTGGGTTTGCAAAACTCCACTTTTATTACAGTATACATTTCAGATGGGTGTTCTTTTCAATTGTGCCCATTCCAGCTTTGTTGATATAGCCACCTTGCATTTAAAATTTAGAATCCAGCAATTTTGTATTCAGCACAGTTTGATAGTTGCCAAAAATACCTTTTATTATCTGAAACATTACAGATACGTGTTTTTCACTTTTGCGCTCTACAGCTTTGTTCATTGAGGCACCTTGCATTTTAAATGTGAATACAGCAATTTTTGTAGTCACCATAGGTGAATTGATAGGTGCCAAAAAATCCCTTTTATTATCCGAATACATTACAGATATGTGTTTTTTGCACTTTGCCTAGTCCAAAATTTGTTGATAGAGCCACCTTGCAGTTAAATTTGAATCCAGCAATTTGTAGTTACCAAGGTGAATTGATAGTTTGCCAAAAAATCCCTTTTTTATTATCCGAATAATACAGATAACGTGTTTTTTCACTTTGGCGCACTACAGCTTTGTTCATTGAGGCTCCTTGCACTTAAATGTGAATACAGCAATTTTGTAGTCACCACAGGCGAATTGAAAGGTGCCAAAAATACCTTTTATTATCCGAATACATTTCAGATACGTGTTTTTTTCATTTGGCGCAGGCCAGCTTTGTTGATAATCTACTTTGCAGTTAAATTGAATCCAGCAATTTTGTAGTCACCACAGGTGAATTGATGGGTGCCAAAAAATACCTTTTATTATCCGAAAAACATTACAGATACTTGTTTTTTTTTTCACTTTTGCCCATTCCAGATTTTTTGATAGAGCCACCTTGCAGTTAAATTTGAATCCAGCAATTGTATAGTACCACAGGTAAATTTGATAGTGACAAAAAATACCTTTAATATCCGAATACTTTACAGATACGTGTTTTTCACTTTGGCGCACTACAGCTTTGTTCATTGAGGCACCTTGCACATAAATGTGAATACCGCAATTTTTGTAGTCACCACAGTTGAATTGAAAGGTGCCAAAAAACCTTTAAATTACCGAAATACATTTCAGATACGGTTTTTTTCATTTTGGGCACGGGCCAGCTTTGTTGATAGATCTACTTTGCAATTAAATTTGAATCCAGCAATTTTGTTTTTATTTGAGGGATTTGAGAATAGCTGTGTTTTTCCGTATTTTAATAAGAGACTTTCCAAAACTCTCCATACCTTCTCAAATTTTTATATTTCTGAACATGGAGCGAAATTCAGGTGGAAGCGAGAAAAGAGGGGGGTAGGACATGGAGGTAGAGGTACGAGAGAAGGTGCTCCTTCCAGTGCTGGCGACAACATGCATGCCACGGATCGTCAGTTGAAAGGACCGTCAGGCCTGTCATCGCTGGGTCCAGGGCCCTGTGAATCTCAGTAACGAACAGCGTCGCCAATCTGTCCTTCAGTGGTTAATGCAACCTGCATCCAGCAGTCTTACCTGTTCGTCCTCCCAGTCACAGCCACAAATGTCGTCATCAGCATCATCAGCACCCCGTCCAACATGAAGCAGCCCAAATGTCAACTCGTGTACCCACCACTGTGGATAATCCATTTTCTGAAGACCTCTTTGATGACAACATTTGGTTGGGGTCAGAAGGCATGTTAAAAGATCAAGAGGCCAAAGGGGATGTTTTTCTCTGCTCGACGCCAATTACTGATGCCCATAGAGGAAAGAAGGGAAACCGGTCAATCGGCAAAAATCCCGGAAGGGCGGCAACGCCTTGCAGTCCCTCTTGCTTGTAACCCACAGCTGTTTTCCCGGATGCAGAATGTCAGGACGACGAAGTCACCTGTGCTGATGATGAATGAAAGACGACAATGCGGATCCAACGTGGTCTTTTCAGCAGAATTTGCTTGCGAGGGCTTCACACTGGACGACGAGGAAGACGATGGGTAGTGTCAGTAAAGGGTCCCGCCTCAAAAAAAGGGGGAGGGCGGTCGCAGAAGTCCGCGAATGATTCCGCCACCACGGTCAGCGCAAACCCCGCTCCTCGCTTAATCGCCGTCAAAAAGGTAAAGGACCTCTCAAGCCTGGGCCTTCTTGAGCAAGCCTCTGATTCATCCAGGGGATGTCATATGCCGCCTTTGCCATAAACGCATGAGTAGAGGCAAGAACCTTAGGTGGTTAACCACCACCCCAAAATGTCTATCACATGCAGCGAATGCATGAGTTGAAATGGAGGCAAAACTTGGCCCAAAAAAGGGCCCAACCGACGCCGGGCCTCCAACCACTGTCACACCCCTCTGTCTCCCCCTCCTCCTCCTCCGCCACCACCAAGCGTTCCTCAGCTGCCCATGTCTCTCAGAGCATGATCAGGGATCAGCCTCCGCTTCAGCCTCCACCGTCGCCCCAAAAACCACCAGCACCACCAGAGACCATCCTACCCCTTCTCCTCCAGCCAGTTTGATGACCTGCACGCCGTACAGCGGCCAGTCTAGCAGCCAGCCTGCTGTCTTCCAGGTTTGGGAGCAGAAGAAACACTTTAACCCAAACCACCCAAAGCCAAAAGCCCGAATGTCGGCATTGCCAGGCTTTTGGCCTTGGAAATGTTGCCTTTCCGTCTGTGGACACAGAAAGGGTTCCGCCATGTCATGGCCCTCGCCTGCCCCCAATAAACCCGATGCCGAGCAGGCATTCTTTGCCAGAAAATCCGTCCCTGCCTGGCCAGCCACGTGTCATCTAAAATTTCAAGCGCGTTGTTTGCATCTGTGGCCGGAAAAGTCCATCTGACCACCGACACATGGACTAGTAAGCACGGCCAAGGCCGCTATATCTCTGTGACAGCTCACTGGGTGAGCTGGGTGGATGTCTCTGGGGGTGATGGGGGCTCTCAGGCTCGGGGCACCTCTTCAAAACCGCAGGGTTCTTCCCCCCAAAGGGCCTCTGGTGGCATCACGTGCCCAGAGAAACCAGGCCCCTGTTGAAATTAATCTGTCTTGGAGACCGTCCACACACAGGGCAGGGGCTGTGGACGGGGTCTCCGCAACGAGACCGAGCGCTGGCTGGGTGACAAGAGCCTTGTGCCAGGGAAGGTGGTGTGCGATAACGGGTGAAATCTGCTTGCCGCCCTTAAGATCGGTATGCTGGAGCCCATCCCTTGCCTGGCACATGTCATGAACCTTGTCGTCCAAAAATTTCTAAAGAGCAACCCGGGTCTGGACTGCATGCTGAGGAAGGCTCAAAGTCTTAGTTCGTAATTCCGCCGTTCGCACCATGCTTCGTCCCCCTGGCTGTGTGCAGCGTCAGCACGGCCTCCCCGTCAACCGTCTCATTGTTTTACGTGGCAACACGCTGGAATTCCACCCTCCACATGCTCCAGCGATTGTGGCAGCAGCGCAATGCCATTACGCAGTACGAATGACACATGTCCTGACAAGCAGCGGTGCGGACCCTTTGGGGTGTTAGAGCCACCGAGAGTGGAGGCAGGTGAAAGAGCTCTGCACCATCCTTGCCAGTTTTGAAGAAAACCACCAAAATGGTCAGTGCGGACAATGCCCTTGTCAGCATGAGCATTGTGGTGATCTTATTCTGGAACGATCGTTGGACACTCTGAAAACAACAGGTCCCGCCAGCGACGGGAGGAGGAGACGGACACAGATGCGGACACGGAGCCTTTCTCGCCGTCCCAAAACCACAAGGCCCGACAGTTTTCACAATTTCATCGGTCTTCATTAGGCAGTGGTTTTGGGGTCCAGAGCTAGTGCAAGGGGGCGCATCAGCTCTCAGGGTGCATCATCTCAGGCAAGGCATGGCTGTGTTGAAGCTGTGTCGGAGGAAGCGAAGGAGGAGGAGGAGGAGGAGGTGTTCATAGACACCGATATTACCGACGTCCCTGCCTTGGAAAGAGGTTCGCGCGAAAGTGAGGCAGCGGAGGCAGATGAGGAAGCTCAGTTTGCTAGTGCCCCTCGACCCAGAGGCTTGGGAAATCAAGGCTCTATCTCTCACATGAGTGCTTGGGTGCTCCATTTCCTCCAACATGATCCTCGCAAATTTAAAGGCCATCAAAATGAAACAACAGTTTTCTGGGTGGCCAAACCCCCCTGATCCCCCATACAAAACAAAACTCAGCACTTTCCCTTTCCCCCCACCCAAATAGAGAGTAAAATGCAGGAAAAGGAGACCTTGCTGATTGATCAACGGGGGACATCTGTTGCGCTGCTTCACGTTCCCCAAATGTCACGGTGGAACAAAATCAGCGGGCGGACAGCAGTAAAAGTGCCAAGTAGCCGTACGGCAGCCCGCAGCGCAAGGTGGCAGAAGCCTAATGGGTGACCTCTGGCAATCTTTATTTACCACCTCACCAACGCATGCAATGCAGGGCACACATCCAACACCCAGAGACCAGCTTAAGATCATGGTGCACGACTATCTGCGTCTCAACACCAATGTTTTTGTATGTGTTCCGGACCCAATAGACTTTTGGGTATCCAAAATGGACGAATGGCCCGAGCTCGCTCGCCACGCCATAGAGGTGTTGTCCTGCCCAGCAGCCAGAGTCATATCTGAGCGGACCTTCAGCACAGCTGGAGGAGTCATTACAGACAAACGCATCCGGCTTTCCACAGATAATGTGGATCGTTTGACTTTCATCAAGATGAATCAGACATGGATCTCTGATGATGTTGTGGCCCCAATTGCCGAGGTCACCGATTAGTTGCCAGTCTACTTCACATTCCTCTTCAAACAGAAATGGTCCTCTTGAAAACTTTTTTTTAAAATGATCATTTCTTACTGCAATTTTTATTCTCTTTTCCCAACAGTTCATTTTGCTGGTTTTGCTGTAAGGAGACTGTAAAAGACAGCAAGGTTTCATGACAACACCGTTTTCCATTTACTCACTTTATCTTTAGAAGTTTTCGCATATTCAATGGTTTTGAGGTCATGTTGCTGTGAGATACAGCTATAATTATGGTCCTTTGGAACAGAAATGTGGCTTTTAAGTGGCATTTCTCCCTCACAATTTTTAATAGTGGCTGAGAAGTCATATTTATAATTTTTTGGGGTCATGCTGCTGTGAGATACAGCAATAATCATGGTCCTTTGGAACAGAAATGTGGCTTTTAAGTGGCATTTCTCCCTCACAATTTTTAACAGTGGCTGAGAAGTCATATTTATAATTTTTTGAGGTCATGTTGCTGTGAGATACAGCAATAATCATGGTCCTTTGGAACAGAAATGTGGCTTCTAAGCGGAATTTCTCCCTCGCAATTTTTAACAGTGGCTGAGAAGTCATTTTTTATAATTTTTTGGGTCATGCTGCTTTGAAATGCAGCAATACTACAGGTCCTATTAGAAAATTTTTTTTGTTTCTAACAGACATTTGTTCTTCACAATTGTCCAAAGTGGCTCAAGGGTCATGCTTTGATTTTTTGGGGGCATTTTGCTGTGACATGCAGCTATACTGCAGGTCCTATTATAAAAAAATGTTGTTTCTAACAGACATTTGTTCTTCACAATTGTCCAATGTGGCTCATGGGTCATGTTTTGAATTTTTGGGGGCATTTTGCTGTGACATGCAGCTATACTACAGGTCCTATTCTAAAAATGTTGTTTCTAACAGACATTTGTTCTTCACAATTGTCAAGAGTGGCTCAAGGTGATGGTGCTGTCAGAAACATGAATAGGTAGGACACTGTTAATGGACACATATTGCAAAATGACTTGTTTTTGCAAGATCTTTAACATAGCTATCAATCCCTGTATTGAGACAACCCATTTAATACAATGAAAAAAAGAGAAACAAAGACATGGTGGGATTCCATCCTATTTTAAAAATGTGTTTACTAGAATTAAACTACTAAAAAACTTGCATGTACAAAATAGCTGTTAAAAAAATTCCTCTGAATTGTACAAGGGAGGTACAGGAAAACTTGACCAGATGTAGGTTTTCAGAGGACATGGAGTATGGAGCACGGACAGAGAACAAAGTACAGAGACCATTTCCTCCAGCACGTTGAGTAAAATAAGAAAAATAATGCCAAGAAAAAGGGCACCTGGGTGGAACAGGAGCGTTAACCACCAGTATTTCCAAGTGAAGCTCAATTGGTCCGCACTCATAAGGAGGGGCAAGCGCTACTCAGGACAGGGACAGTATATGTCCAGTGAATCTAAAATGGTGGTTGAAAGACTCCTTTTTCCGGCACTTTTTAATCGGGGGTCATGCAGGTTTGGGGCTCATGCTGTGGACCAGGACAGGTATAGTCAATGTCCAGTGAAATTAAAATGTTGTTTGAAAGACTCCTTTTTCTGGGACTTTTTAATCTGGGGTCATGCAGGTTTGGGCTTATGCTGTGGCCCAGGACAGGTATAGTCAATGTCCAGTTCAACTAAAATGGTGGTTGAAAGACTCCTTTTTCCGGCACTTTTTAATCTGGGGTCATGCAGGTTTGGGGCTTATGCTGTGGCCCAGGACAGGTATAGTCAATGTCCAGTGAAACTAAAAAAAATGGTGGTTGAAAGACTCCTTTTTCCGGCACTTTTTAATCTGGGGTCATGCAGGTTTGGGGCTCATGCTGTGGCCCAGGACAGGTATGGTCAATGTCCAGTGAAACTAAAATGGTGGTTGAAAGACTCCTTTTTCCGGCACTTTTTAATCTGTGGGTCAGACAGGTTTAATGGTCATACTGTGGTACAGGACAGGTATAGTCAATGTCCAGTTCAACTAAAATGGTGGTTGAAAGACTCCTTTTTCCGGCACTTTTTAAATCGGGGGTCATGCAGGTTTGGGGCTCATGCTGCGTTCCAGGACAGGGATATTCAATGTCCAGTTCAAGTAAAATGATGGTTCAAATCATACTGCCTTCTGGCACTTTTTAATTTGTGGGTCATGCAGGTTTAAATCATACTGCCTTCTGGCACTTTTTAATTTGTGGGTCATGCAGGTTTAAGGGTCATGCTGTTGTGCAAGACAGGGATAGTGAATGGTGTGTGAGTTTTTTTTCTGTGGCTTTTATAACCTAAGTGTGTTGCCTAAGATGTAGCATGTATCCATTTGACTGTTGTGGATGTTAATTCCAGCTTCTCCAGCCCTGTTTGGGTGTAAGAATGAAGGTGTTGTTGCTCTCCCATAGACTTTAATGGTCATCGATCATAATCTATCATCGACCATCGACTATCTTGTCGATGATGGTCGACTATCGACCATCGACCGATGTCGATGGCCAACGTAATCGCTCAACACTATTGGTTACATTTCCCACCAAGGTATTTACATAGGAAGGAAAAATAGATTATATTGATAGCATCCCTTCTGCGCTATCAGACAGCTGCAGGATCCAAAAGAGAATTAAAGGGAAAAAACACACTGACATTAAGATATACATGCTGACGGCACAATGAGCTCAATTTTTTGCTGTAACCCAATTTAAAAGGATATTCATTACAGTACTGAATAATTTCTAACATAATGAACCAAAAGTTATAAAACTCTTTGCTCTTAATTGTTCATAACTTTATCAGGAATACGTTACATACCTGGAAGGAAGCACAAAACGTCAGTATAAATCTTAAATAGTTTCCTCAGTTTGTTCACAATCACTGACACTCTAACAATTCCAGATACTGTTTCTACATTGACACTCTGCTAGTTCAGTGTTACAATGTGGCTTGTAGCTTTCTCCTGTCTCTTTATAATATCACCACCTGTCATGCCCTTTCAAAAATTGTCTGAAACTATTACTGGGGGGCCTTTTCTGTCAAAACCCCTCCCATTTTCTACTGTGGTTTAAAGCCTTAAAAGATGCGTACAAGTTTCCCACCCCCCGGGACCGATTGGGGTTTTGTCCGTGGGCAATTTGGGGGACGAAACCCAAAATAGATTTTGAGTGCACTATATGCGCTTATAGCCCTCAAAAAGGGGAGGGACTGGGATTTTTGTCACCCAAACCCAAAAAAAACTAAACATCTCAGCTAAGTTAACTTTTTTTGCAAAATTCCCCCCCAATTTAAAACAATTGTAAAAAAATTTTGAAAGGCGTAAAAATCCCACCCCTCCCCAACCATTTTTAATTTGGGGGGTATCGATTTGGCTTTGCAAGAAATAAATTTTACGATTAAAACAAAATTGTAAAAAAAGGGAAAGGTTTTTACATAAAAAAGGGAAAAATAAAAAAAATGATACTTAGCTGGCGTTACAGAGGTTACCAAATTGGCATAGTTGGGGGCACACGGGTGAAATGGGGGCCCCTTGTTGCACCCTCAAAAGTAAAACCCCCAAATTCCGCCCGGGCCGACTTTTCCAAAGGGTGCTGGGCCCGGCCACACCCGGCCCCACAAAAGGTTTCTCACTCTTAATGGAAAAGAAACCGCCTCTTTTTTTACTAGTCGAGCATCTCCCTTAACGGGGGAAAATGCCCAAACTTGGTATCTCTTATGTAGTTGTCAGTCGGTTTTTAAACCCACAGAAATTTCCCCAATTTTTGGGGGCCCCTCATATCTTTTTGGGGTTTAATAAAAATTACTTGAGTTATGAAATTAGTATCAGCTATGATTTTGTTTTGGGTTTTGGATATCAGGGAGGGGTCACCAAAGGTTAAAACTGTGAGCGAAATAACTTTAAATGACAGGACCTGTGTATTAAAACCCCACCAGAAAAATAAGTGTTTATACTGGATACCACCCCTATTTAATTTTATATCTTAAATGAAAATAAAGATATATATTTTTCAAAAATCACATCCTAAAAGGAACAAAAACACTTTTAAAACCCGTAATATACAACCTTTTACATTTGTAAATTGTTTTAAAAAAAGTAGTTTTTGGTCAAACAAAATTTTAAACCCAAAAAAAACTTAAAAAATTTTACCACATATTAGAAAGGGTAAAAAAATAAATCAAATCAAATCTCAGCAGGGAGTGATTAATTTATCGTGGGGTTCCCCAGTTTGGTGCAATCAGAAAAAGGGGAAAAAAAAAGGGAAAGGCAGCCTTTTAGAGAAATTTTGTATCCCAAAACTTGGTAGAAAAAAATATTTTGTTTTTCCCCGAACCAAAGCAAATCAAAAACAGCAATGTATTTTGAAAAAAAGGTTCTTCAATAAACCTTTTCCCTAAAAAATTTTAAAAGCAAATCCTTGGGGTTGAAAAAAAAACACTTGAATCACCCCTACCCATGACCATAAAAAAAGGGACTTTCTTTTCCCTTTAACTTATTTTGTTTCTTTAAAAACTGAAAACCCCCTATGCGGGCCCCTTCCCCAAGGATATGTGGGATATCTTGCAATCAGCAAACTAAAGGAGCATCTTTGCCACCATATCCCCCCTTTCATTACCACCCAAAAGTAACCCTTAAAATTTTTCCCATAGCAACTGGGGCGGGGTGTTGCAGCTCAATCCTAATCATTTGAATGGGATGATATTGTAGTTAACTGTACTTCCATGCACAACTGTTATGAAAAACTTTGGAGTAAGGGGTTAAACAGAAAAGGACAGGTAAAGCCAAAATGGGCATTTCTTAAAAATCTGATCCAAGGTGCCAAGTATCAAAATAAAAACCACCATTGTTTGGCCTTTTTTTAAAAAAGGATTTTCCCAGTTTATCCCGGGAATGCCCAAATTTAATGAAGTCTTATTAAAGGGAAAAAGAGCAAAATTCTTGGATTTTTTTTCCCCCATGCCCCCAAAAGCAGAATTTTGGAAAAAGTAAATTCCAAAAAAAAAAAACCTCCCCCCAAAATTTATTGTTCATAAGATTTGTTGGGGCAAATTCCCGTTGGCTTATCGAGACGGGATTTAGTCGATAGTCGGCCGCTATTTTTTTGGGTTTTTTTTCGAAAAGTGGGGGCATGGGTTATGAGCTTTTCCTTTAAAAGTTTTATGGGGGAGCAACAATCCCCTTTTTTTTAAAATACACCCAAAAAAAGGGGGAAAGAAAGCTGAAATTTTAACATCCTAAAAAACAGTAAAAAGGGGAAATACGTGCTACATTTTAAAGGGCAACAAAATTTAGGTTTTTAAAAGTCACAGAAAAAAAAAAGTAAAAGGGCCCAAAATTTCACAATCCCTGCCCCTTGTACCACAGAAAAACCCTTAAAACCGGGCATCACCCACAAAATTAAAAATGCCAAAAGGGCATTTTGATTTAAAACCATCTTGTTACTTAAAATGGACATTGAAATTTCCTGCCCTGGAAGGGCGGGGCATGACCCCCCAAACCTGCAGGGACCCCCAAAATTTAAAAGTCCCGGGGGCAAAAGGAGTTTTTAAAACCCACCATTTTTTTTTTGAACTGGCCTTTGACTATTTTTCCCTTTTTTTTGAAAGGCAGAATGGACCCCTTTAAAACCCCGGTCTGCCCACTTTTAAAAAATTCCCAGAAAAAGGGAGTCTTTCAAACCCCATTTTGTTAAAACCGGACTTTTTTATTTTGGTCCCTGTCGTGGGCCACGTATGACCATTAAACCTGTCGGGCCCCCCCCAATTTTTAACAAAGTGCCAAAAAAAAGGAGCCCTTTAAAACCAAACCATTTTTTTTTGAACTGGACATTGACTAGAACTGCCCTTGTCCCAAACAGCATGACCCGGGGGCCGGATTTTCGGGGGTTGGGGTGAGGAGACCCAGGGGGGGCGTCCGTCATCTATTAAAAGGGCATTAAAATCCCCCTGATGCCCGGCGGGCAAAAAAAAACGGGGTCGTGCTGAAGCAGAGTGCGGAAGCGGAATGTGAGAACCCCAAGCCTTCCCCCGTAAAAAGTCAAGCCTGGGTGGGGCCCGCTTGCCCCTCCTTTATGAGTGGGAACCAATTGGGGGTTCCCCTTGGAAAAAAGGGGGTTTTAACGTCCTTTTACACCCAGGTGCCCTTTTGTTTGGGAAATTTTTTTTCCCAATTTTACTCAAAGTGCTGGGGGTTTTTTTTGGTCTCTGTATTTTGTTCTCTGTCCGTGCTCCATCCCTCCATTTTCCCCCTGAATAACCTACTTGGTCAAGTTTTTCCTTTTACCTCCCTTGTACAATTCAGGGGAAAATTTTTTTTCCCCAGAAAATTTTGTACATGCAATTTTTTTAAAGTATTTTTAATTCTAGAAAAAACTTTTTTTAAAAAAAGTTTGGAATCCCACCATGCTTTTTTTCCCTCTTTTTTTCATTGTTTTTAAAGGGTTGTCCCCAAAAAAGGGTTTGATAGCTATGTTAAAGATTTTTTGCAAAAACAAGCCCTTTTTTGAATATGTGCCATTTTGTTTTTTTTTTGTAGATAAAACGTATTTTTGCACCTTTAAATTTTCCCCCTGTGGTGAATATAAAATTTGCTGTTTTAAAGATTTCCCTTTTGTTTGCTTTTTCAATGAAAAAGGGCGGGTGCGCAAAATCAAAAAACACGTAAACGTTATGTTTTGGTAAAAATAAAAGGGTATTTTTTGGCCCCTTTTTTCAATTCCCTGTGGTGAATTTTAAAAATTGGGCTGTTTTTAAGATTTACGTAAAATGTTTGCGTCAATGAACAAGGCGGGGGGGTGCGAAAAAAAGTCAAAAAAACAGGGTAACTTTTATGTTTTGGTATAATAAACCCGGTATTTTTTGCACATTTCAATTCCCCTGGGGGGGAAATTATATTTTTCCCTTTTTTAAAAAATTTACTTTAGATGCGCGCCCAATGAAACAATGCTGGGGGTGCGCAAAAGTCAAAAAACACAAAACTTTTAAAGGTTTTGGTAAATAAACGGGTTATTTTTTTGCCCCTTTTCCCAATTCACCGTGGTAAAATATAAAATTTTGCTTTTTTAAAATTTTACGAGATGCTGGGCCCCCCAATAAAACAAGCTGGGGTGCGCAAAATTTAAAAAAAACACGAAAACTGTGATTTTTTCGTACGTTCCCCAAAAAACCGGGTTTTTTTTGGCAACAAACAACCTGGGGGCTGATTTCCCAAGATTGTGTATTGTAATTTAAAACTGAAAAGGGTTTGGATATATCAACAGTCACAAAAGGTAAGGGGTTTTAAAATTGAAAATGAACACCTACCCTGAAATGAAATTCTGAAAAAAAAAAGTGGATTTTTTTGCAGCAAACCAAAGAGACCTGCGTTACTAGAAATGATGGGGTATCCAATTAAAGTTCGGGCTCCCCAAATTATCCGGGGAAATTTTTAAAATAGAAAACTGTTAATAATAAAGATTTTCCCATTACAATGTCTACACAAAGTCTTGGTAAACTTTTTTTCCAGTGTTCTTTTTTGATAGAGCTTGTCGGGTTGTTCGCCCCGCGGGGGCCCCCCCCCCCCCGCCCCCACCCCCCGGTAAATTTTTACAGGGGGTGGGTGCCTGTTTTAAAAATTCTCTAGCAAATTTACAAAAAAATGTTCAAATCTCTTTCTAACTTTTTTGGGAAAGGATCAAAGCTAATAGTAGAGGTTTTCTGGGGCAGAAATAGACTAATTTCGTTTTGACTGTTTGGCCCCCCAGGCAGAGCGCAGGGCCCCTTTACCCCTTAGACGCGGGGGAGACACTGGGGCGAAACGGAAACGTGTTCTATGTAAAACGAGGGTCATGTGATTTTTCCAACCAATCGCAACCTTTAAAACACCCCCGTAAATGACGTGGGCACACACATCCCCACCCGCTCTTTCTGAATCTGTTTTGGGGGCTGGCCCGCCAAAAAAAAATTACGGAAAGGGCTCCAAAAAAAAGGCCATTTTAAAATAGATATGCTCAAAATTTTAAACCCTTTAAAATTACCCGCATAAACGGGAAAATTTCCCCGTTTCCCTTTAAAAAACCTTTTCCCGATTTCAACTTTGTCGATAAAAATCCCCCTCAACCCCTTTTCTTAAGCAAATATAGTTTGGAATCATATTTAATGTATTTTTTTAATGTTTTAAAAAAGGGCCGCCCTTTACCCCCAAAATTTTCAATCAGGGGAGGGAAAGAAATTTTCCCCCCCCCCCCCCCATAAATATGGGGGGCTACGTGCGCCACATTGCTTTCACCTTTAAACCCAAAACCCAAAAATATAAAAAAAAGCTTTTACCACAATCTGCTACCATAAAAAACTACCAAAAAATAGTCATCGAAACCAAAAAAAACACTGCTACACAAAACCAGAATCCCAAAAGATCCCCAAAACCATAAAACCATCAGCACACAGTGACCGAAAAAAACCCCCCCCCACCATGAACACATATCATCCCCCCCATTTTTTTGCCCTAAATAAAAACAAAATTACCTTTCAAACGGGTTGTAAAAAACTATTATATTTCAACCTTAAATTCCCCGGCGTACAGTAACCCTTTACCTTTGTTGGATCCCTTTGCTGAACCCCGGGCCCATGCAAAACTTTTAAAAATTGATTACAGTAAAGTTATATATAAATTTCAGGAGAGGGTCCCTTAAATTGTTTTTTTCCCTTTTCCCCCCCTTTTTCCATCTGCCCCCAAGCCCGCCATGAGGGGACAAAATTCCCAACCTCTTCACTTTTAAAATTTAAAAAAACAAATATCTTAAAAACCCCTTTTTCAATTTATCAGCAATTCTCTCCCAAAACCCTTAACACCTTTACAAACCCCCCCCTTCTACAGCACCTCATAAAAGTGGGCCAATGTAATATCCCCCCTGTGCCGCGTAGTAGCCCCTATAGGAAAGGGGATTTAAAGCCCCCTTTTAGCGAGGCGTAAATTTCACTTTGGGCCCTGGTGGGGGAAAAGTAAAAATTTGGGGCCCCCCAGTTACCTTTGCACCATTTACAATGCTGAGATCTTCTTTTTTTTTTTGGGGGCAGGAGGGATTTTTTGGGCCCCCCCCCGGGCCGCAGGGCCCGGTGGGGGGACTGCTCCCCGGTTTGCCCCCCCTTTGTAGCAAAGCCCCCTCCCTTTTCCATTTGATGCCCCCCTTTTTACCAATGATGCTCCCTTTCCCCCGGTTAGGGCCCCCCTGTAGCCAGTAGATGCCCTCTGTGGCCAGGTATGCCCCCTGTAGCCAGTGATGCCCCCATGTAGCCAGTAGATGCCCCTCTGTATCCAGTGATGCCCCCCTGTAGCCAGTAGATGACCCTATGTAGCCAGTGATGCCCCCTGTAGCCAGTAGATGCCCCCTGTAGCCAGTAGATGCCCCCTGTAGCCAGTGATGACCCCTGTAGCCAGTGATGACCCCCTGTAGCCAGTGATGCCCCCCTTGTAGCCAGTGATGAACCCTGTAGCCAGTGATGCCCCCCCTGTAGCCAGTGATGCCCCCTGTAGCCAGTGATGCCCCCCTTGTAGCCAGTGATGCCCTCCTTGTAGCCAGTGATACCCCCTTGTAGCCAGTGATGCCCCCATTGTAGCCAGTGATGCCCCTGTAGCCAGTGATGCCCCCTTTGCAGCCAGTGATGTCCCTGTAAGTAATTATAAAATAACAAAAGAATTACTCACCTTGGTCCGCGCGTCCCGGCCGGAGCTGCTGAGTGGTTTAAGCGGAGTGATGTCATCACGCTGCTTACACTGTCACGCAGTTCCCAGAGATCTCCTCGGTGGCAGAGCTGCCAGCCGAAGAGATCGAGCGTTGCAGGGGGCACGGTGAAAGCCGTGCGCCCCCTGCAACAATGATACAGGGGAGGATTCAGGATGGGAACGATCCGTCCCGTCTCCTCCCTGCACCAGCAGCTGCTGGCTCTGCGCGACTATTATGAAACAGTCGTGCAGAGTCAGGGGCGATCCTCCGGGCGGGCGAGACGAGCGGTCGCGGCGCCCCCATCGGATGAGCGGAGCCTCGGCGCCCGCCCCGCCCGCCCCTAGGAACGGCCCTGGGTATAAAGTATATATATATTCACTACTCTGGATTCTGTGTAATATATTTGCAGTAAGATGAATTTATCTTGACAGCACCATCAACACAAAGTTGCAGCAACACTAAGGGGCATACATGAAAACATATTACTGTAAAAACTACTATTAACAGCCCTTTAGGACTTTTCATACAAGTATGGTATATAGGATTATCCCTTTAAAACTGCTTCATCCCAGCAAATAAATTAAAGAAAAAGGTTTGTTTTGTTTTTACAAAGGAAGACAAGCCACAAGTCTGCAGCCCAACAGTGTGCTGATCACAGGTAACATTAGAGTAACATTTGATCTTTAGCCAAGGATAGCCAAGCCAAGTTGCATAAATATCCACTCAAGAAGCCCAAATATTTAATATTTTTGGACATATCCAATGTAAGAAGAAGATTGACTATTCCTACATACAGGGCCACCATCAGAAATTTTCTAGCCCCATACAGCTGGAGCGTCTGGCCCCCTAACCCATGCCACCCCGCCCACTGTTCACTCCACTCCCAGCAGCCCCCACCGGCCGGGGTCACAAGAAAAAATGCAATTGTGCCATAGTTTTTCGATTTAGTTCTTGCTGGATTTAACAACGTACAGTTTATCTGTATCTTGTGGGTCAGTACGTATTCGAGGACCAGCAAATAGCGCCACATGATCACTATATGTCACCACTATAATGTTACTGACTAAACCAGTATACCCAGATCAATATTGCCAAAGAACAATATACAAAGACCAAATAATACCGCCAAGTAGCAAACCATATACTTACTAACACCACCATAATGTTACTGACCAAATCAGCATACCAAAAAAACAGTTTACTTACATTTAGGGCCTCACGGGTGATGTCTCATGTCTGATGAGTTGTTCACTTTCCCTTTTCTTCTCTATTCGGTCCAGACCACCATGATGGCTTCTCTTTTCCATCACTCTTCCCTTGCAACACAAAAATCTGAGACTCCTCACTTTTTTTTAAATCATTTTTCCAACTCTGTGCCCTCCCTATACAAACACCCCATGCATAGGGGCCCACAGGGTAATAATTACCCCCGGTAATTATTCCCCCCCTCCCAGTAGGTAGGCAGGTAGATTAAGGGCCCCCCAGTCGGCAGCTAGGTACATTGGGGCCCGCGGGCGGTAGCTAGGTAGCCTAGGGCCCTCTGTGGGTAGCTAGATAGCTTAGGGCCCCCTGTGGTTATCTAGGTAGCTTAGGGCCCCCTGTGGGTAACTAGGTAGCTTTGGGTCCCCTGTGGGTAACTAGGTAGCTTAGGCCCCCCCTGTGGGTAGCTAGGTAACTTAGACCCCCCTGTGGTTAGATATGGTAGCTTGGTGCCCCCTGTGAGTAGCCAGGTAGCTTAGGGCCACTTGTGGGTAGCTAGGTAGCTTGAGGCACCTTGTGGGTAGCTAGGTAGCTTAGGCCCCCCTGTGGGTAGCTAGGTAACTTAGGGCCCCCTGTGGGTAGCTAGTTAACTTAGGCCCCCCTGTGGGTAGCTAGGTAGATTAGGGCCCCCTGTAGGTTAGCTAACAACGTTCCTATAGGTAGCTTAGGGCCCCTGGAGGTAGCTTAAGGCCCGTGCAGGTAGTTTAGGGCGCCCTGTAGGTAGTTTTGGGCCCCTCTAGGTAGCTTAGGGCCCCTCTAGGTAGTTTATGGACCCATGTATGTAGTTTAGGGCCCGTGGAGGTAGCTTAGGGCCCTTATAGGTAGGTTAGGGCCCCCTGTAGATAGTTTAGGGCCATAGATTAGGGCCCCTGTAGGTAGTTTACGGACCCATGTAGGTAAATTAGGGCCCATGTAGGTAGTTTAGGGCCCCCTGTGGGTAAGTACTCACTCATCCAGTGCTTCTGTCTGCTCCCTGCCCCAAGCCTGCTGTTTTAGGCTTGGGGCCTAGGACAGGAAGCTCGGAAGGCAAGGCGAAGACGTCACTTCCTCGCGCCGCCTGCAAAGCTCTCCCTGCCTCCCTGTTCATCTTAATTGTATGCATGTCGCCAGTAGAGAAAACAGGCCTGCGGTCTGTTCTTTCTGCCATTTCTGTGAATCAAGGGGGTGGTACCAGCTGACTGGCAGGTCCCCCTCGGTTCACAGACTGGCTAAGCTCATACGGGAATACTGGCTATACTGCCATAACGGCGCCCCCCTTCCTATATATACTGCTATAATAGTCTTTTCTTTTAGAGGCAGGAAATCAATCAACTTCCTCACTTTATGTAACATATAAAATGGCAAGACTATGGGGGACTTGTATGAAAACTGTCTAGACATTCTTTGTTGCCCACAGCAACCAATCAGAGCTCCCCTTTCATTTTTTCAGAGAACGTTATTAAATTAAAGGGGAGCTCTGATTGATTGCTATGGGCAACAAAGAAAATCTTAGATCTAAACAGTTTTCATACATGTCCCCCTATGTCTTTCATTATATACATTTTACATACATAACTCAAAAGACAGGGTATTGGAACATTAATTTTCCCATCTGGTTCCTCCATACTTTAGGCTCCCACTTAATGTGCAGGCTGTAGGCATTTCTACAGTATCGACTGACATTTGAGCTCCGCTAACTCCTATCATTGGCTGTGGCTGTTAGAGAGTCTGGCTGTAAATGTAAGCTAACATTAGAGGAAGCTTATAAAGAGAAACACTTACATGCTGCTAAGACACACTGTTAGTTGCCGAACGACTTTCATGCAAATATACAGATATGTGCTCTGCAGAACTGATGTGATGGCACAAGGCAAAATATGCAAAATTGGAACAGCAATGTACTTTGTAATAATTATTTACTTGTGGCTACATGTTTGAAGTTATGAGATGTTAAAATTGTTTTAAGTATCCCCCCCCCTCTCTATCTCCATCTTTCTCTCTTCATCTCTCTCTGTCTCTCTTCTCACTCTCATGGGGTTCAGTAAACCCTATGTAAAGGTAAGGATGGAATATTCTATGGGCTTAACTGACAAAAACCTTCAGGATGATATAGTTTTGTTAGTATCGTTGAAAAGATTTAAAGTGGCCATCAGAAATAAACTGTTGCTTTTTATTTATTAGATCAAGAAAATGTAGCCAAATTGGAGTATATGTAGTATATCCCAAAAGTCCTAACTTTTCACCATAACTTTGGAATGGAAAATAAATGCCAGGATACCAGATTGAAAAATTGGATTTGATCCTTGATGGTAGGAAAGAACGATGGAAACATACCTCAGGCATCAGATATGACACACACTAAATCACTCTCTGCTTTTCAAACTTTATTTTCATCTTACCTTTATATTTTTAGGGCGACATATATGAACGGGCATTACGCCTGTTTTCAGGCGTATCCTGTGCCTCACCAGCCCGAATCCGCTGTCGGAGGCAGGGATGCGATGTTAGGCGCAGCGTTCGCCACTTTCGGCTGCGCCTCGCATGAAGGGGCGTGCAATGGGCGCGATGTGGGCACGGTGTGGGCGTTCCGGGACGGGACGCGGCGCGCTCGAAAACTCCGAGGCATGTACGATCGCGAGTAGGCAAGGTGCGGCGCATTGCAGCGCTCGCCGGCTCCAACAGGCAGACCTGGTTGATTCTGGTCTAAATGATCCGGCGGAGGCGAAGTGAAGCGAGAACGGAACATGAGAGGAAACATAGAAGATCGCCAAAGAAATCTCGGCTCTCAGCTCCGTGCGGCATGGAGTATGATTTCAAAAAATCGCCTTTATAAAGGCATAAAACATTATCAGAAAAAGAGCTGAAACCTCAAAAATAAAAGATAAATTAAAAAAAATCACTTTCCAAAAATCTAGAACGGCGCTACATCAGGAATTAGGATCTTGGAAATTGCCGGGAAATACAGTAATTCTAATTCTGTAAGCTATTCTCATTGGTCGGCATAAACCAGCCAATCAGAATAGGAGCGACTGTGACCCATTAAAACCTATGGAGAACTATTGACCAATCAAAATCAAAGGCGGGACAGTTCAAAATACAGTAAAAAGGCAGAAAAGAGCTGATTGGTTGAGCTAGCGGGGGCTTGGCAATCCTGGCAAATCAGAATAGGAGCGACAGGGACCCATTATAACCTATGGAGAAGTTAGAACCAATCAAAATCAAAGGCGGGACAGTTCAAAATACAGTAAAAATGCAGAAAAGAGCTGATTGGTTGAACTAGCGGGGGCTTGGCTATCCCGGCCAATCAGAGCGCGAGCTACTTGTCCCATTGTAGTCAATGGAGAAATCGGGGCAATGAAATCTCGGCGTTCACCGCCGTGCGGCATGGAGTATGATAAAAAAAATCATTTTTATTAAGTGTAAAATATTCTCTGAAAAAAAGCTGAAACCTTCTATAAACATAAATCAATTAAATCCCGAACAACACATTTGTCGCCGAGACCGGCGCAACATCAGGAGTTGGGATATAGAGAATTGCTGGGAAATAGAGTAATTCAAATTGTTTAACCTCTTCTCATTGGTCGGCAGAAACCAGCCAATCAGAATAGGAGCAACAGTGAACCATTAAAACCTATGGAGAAGTATGGACCAATCAAATTCAAAGGCGGGACAGTTCAAAATACAGTAAAAATGCAGAAAAGAGCTGATTGGTTGAACTAGCGGGGGCTTGGCTATCCCAGCCAATCAGAGCGCGAGCTACTTGTCCCATTGTAGTCTATGGAGAGATCGGGGCAATGAATTCTCGGCGCTCAGCGCCGTGCGGCATGGAGTATGATTAAAAAAAATCATTTTTATTAAGTGTAAAATATTCTCTGAAAAAGAGCTGAAACCTTCTATAAACATAAATCAATCAAATCACTAACAACGCGTTTGTCGCCGAGACCGGCGCAACATCGGGAATTGCAATATAGAGAATTGCCGGGAAATACAGTAATTCAAATTGTTTAAGCTCTTCTCATTGGTCGGCATAAACCAGCCAATCAGAATATAAGCGACAGTGGCCCATTCTAACCTATGGAGGAGTATTGACCAATCAGAATAGGAGCGACAGGGACCCATTATAACCTATGGAGAAATATTGACCAATCATATTCAAAGGCGGGACAGTTCAAAATACAGTAAAAAGGCAGAAAAGAGCTGATTGGTTGAGCTAGCGGGGGCTTGGCTATGCCGGCCAATCAGAGCGCGAGCTACTTTCTCATAGAGTTCTATGGGGAAAAGAAATGCAGAGCGAGCTCTGTTTGTGATTGGCTAAGTTAAAAGAGGCGCGGTTATTTGGACCAATGGGAGAGCGAGCGACGCTCTTATGGGTTTTCTAATGCAATCTGGAATAAAACTGTACATGGCCGAAATCAAATGATAAGTCTCCAGAAGTTTGTCCCGATGTGTATATAAAATGATCAATAATGGGGGTAAAAGAAAATAAAATATTAATTCAATAAAATCATTTTTATTTCTTTATTTTCGTTACACCCATACTATTGATCCTTGGCTAACGAAAATAAAGACATAAAAATATTTTTTTTTCTTTACCCCCATATTTTTGATCATTTTATATACACATCGGGACAACTTCTGGAGTTTTATCATTTGATTTCGGCCATGTACAGTTTTATTCCAGATTGCATAAGAAAACCCATAAGAGTGTCGCTCGCTCTCCCATTGGTCCAAATAACCGCGCCTCTTTTAACTTACCCAATCACAAACAGAGCTCGCTCTGCATTTCTTTTCCCCATAGAACTCTATAAGAAAGTAGCTCGCGCTCTGATTGGCCGGCATAGCCAAGCCCCCGCTAGCTCAAGCAATCAGCTCTTTTCTGCCTTTTTACTGTATTTTGAACTGTCCCGCCTTTGAATATGATTGGTCAATATTTCTCCATAGGTTATAATGGGTCCCTGTCGCTCCTATTCTGATTGGCCAGGATTGCCAAGCCCCCGATAGCTCAATCAATCAGCTCTTTTCGGCCTTTTTACTATATTTTGAACTGTCCCGCCTTTGATTTTGATTGGTCAATACTTTTCCATAGGTTATAATGGGTCACTGTCGCTCCTATTCTGATTGGCTGGTTTATGCCGACCAATGAGAATAGCTTACAGAATTTGAATTACTGTATTTCCCGGCAATTTTCAATATCCAAATTCCCGATGTTGCGCCGTTCTAGCTTTTTGGAGAGTGATTTTATTTATGTATTATTTTTGTAGGTTTGAGCTCTTTTTCAGAGAATGTTTGACGCCTTTATAAAGGCGATTTTTTGATTCATACTCCGCACTGACATGTTTAATGATTTCTCGCTGTTTTCCAGCCTGTCTCGAATCAGAATACATGTGAGGCGCAGCCCCGCACTGCGTCTAAGTCCCCTCACTGCGCCCCACACGCTGGCGAGGCGCGGTGAACTTTTCCCCGCATGTATGATCGCACTACCTCGGCCGGCGAATCTTAGGCGCAGTCCTTTACATGGTATGTATGAGCGCGCCCCGGTGCTGACATAAATCAGGCGCAGATTTCGCCGGTAAACTGGCGGAAAGGTGCGCTCCGACGCGGCGAGAATCATACATGTCGCCCTCAGCATGAGCTTCCATGGCCACCCATCAATTGATTAGGCAAATGTGGTGTACCTGACTAGAGAGTGAGATGATAAAAAGAAATATTAATTCACCTTATTATGATCGCTCTGTTTGGATACTCAAATGTCCATCTATCCATTCAGGCCTGATGTGTCAAATTTTGCAATCTGTCTGACAACCCCCACAGCTCTGGTTCATCTGTTATCAGGTACCTCAAACACCTTGCAATAAAAATTCCTGGCCACTTTAAAAGACTTATTGTCTTTACTAAAGGAAGTAAGTAAAGTATATTGTGGCAAGTTACTTACAGTGGTATTACCTTTTTCATTACAATCACAGACCCTCCTGAAATAGAAGATGTAGAAATTAAAACTTTATTGCTCAAATGTGTAAACCGTTTATAAGAAATTAAATGGACACCTTAGGCTCCATGCACAACTCGTTTTCAGCTCTCGTTAGCAGAATCCATTGGGATACTTTAAAAATTTATCATAACGGTACCTAAGACTTCTTTAGGGCACAAGTAATTCCTAGTTGGATTACATTGCACCAGGCACAAAAGTGTAGTTTGTTGGCAGTCACATGATGCTGCAGCCAATCCCATAACTCAGTGGTCACATATCGTTCGTCCAGAAAGAGATCTCTGAGGTTGGTTAATAGCTGCAGAGGAACATAAATGATGAATGTGACATCATTGGCCAGGACAATAGGGAGCAGTTGCAGTGCTGAAAGAGTTTTTGTCATGTAGTAGACAACCCCTTTAATTACGGAGCGTCTGTAAAGATATTGAAACTGAAATAGTGCATAAAGAGAGAAGTGAAGAAGGGGTTATATATGGAAGAAAGGGGCTAAGGATCTCATACTGCAAAACTATATTACTAATAAAGAAACTCTGAACAGTTATTACAGATAGGGCAGACAAGGGAATTAAGGGTTTAATAACATTGCACCTTAGAGCTGAAGTAATGTCTTGCTCAGTTTATCAAGTGAGGACCTCTTGTTGCAAATCTGGCATCTTCCCCTATCTTTTGCCAATCATAAACTGTTTAATAGGTCATTCTATCAGTAAAGATAGGAAGGCTTCTCTTCCTTTGAAATGATATACAGCAGTATACAGGCCTGGACATTGTTTCCCATCTGCTTGCTAACCCTATCACGTATATTATAGCAGTGAGCAGACAAACTTACTACATTATACCGTAAACCACAGAGGATAAGTTCCAGCAACATCAGGGCTTTAGAATTACAAGCAGCCTGTACCAGGCAAAAAGACACCTTCATTATGATCAAGTTGACCTTTATTTAAATTAATGGCACAGTGCCCAACAGAAATCACTGTCACATTGGCAGCATATGCAACAACAACTAAGAGAATATTTGTCATTTAGTTAAGTGTGGTCAGAACAGCAGTAAAATACCTGGTCTCCAGCCAACTGGTATAAACAGGAATAAATAAAAGCTATAGGGGAAATTCATTAAGCTGGACATTTCCTATGTCAGTCTTTATAAAAAAAAAAAAACACACAAAAAAACAGCTTGTGAAGATTCCAGCTATAACTTATACTTCAGTCTGGCAAAAGTGTTGAGAGTGGCATAAACCCACTAAAAAGTGACAAAAATTTGCAACTTTTGTACATCAGTCTGGTGTATTTCAAGCATGAAACTCTCCCCATAATGCCCTAAGCCATGATTAGTACTAAACTCCTGTACCAACTTTTGTTGATGTGCTTGTTTTTATTTTCCCCACCTTCAATGTGCCATAACTTTTTTTATTTTTCCATTGACACAGCCATTTGAGGGCATTTTTTTATAGAAGGATTTGTTAATAGTACCATTTAATATACCATGTAATTTACTCTCAAAATTGCTACATAGTTTTTTGGGGTTTTGTGTTTATGGAGTTCCAGGATAGCCCAGGATACAGGCATATTAACTTTATTCTGTAGGTCACAATGATTCTGGCAATAACAAATTTACATATTTAACTACTACCAGCGGGTAGAATTCAAACGTGCTGAAAAGTATGTCAGAGGCATTCTCACATATTGATGTCTGGAGTACTGTGCATGCTTAGGCACACAAAATAGTCTTCTATAGGGCATTAACTGCATGTAGGGTGTAGCTCCTTGAACGTGCTTGGATTGTAATACATATAAGTCTGGAGACTGTGAAACTCTGGGCTGGCTCATGTGATTGGTTCCAAATTGGGTTATTAGCTGTTAAGAATAGCCCACAAGTTGAAAGAGGTGGAGTATATTCTTTAGTAGGAATCTGATTGGCATACTGCAGAAGTGGGGCTAAGTATAAATTGCAAAAACCCTATACAGTGGCAGAGTTTGGATTATTTAACCCCTTGACGGCGAGGTCTATTTTTTCACATTAGTTTTTCCCTCCCCGCCTTCCCAGAGCCATAACTTTTTTTTTAATTTTTCATCTACATAGACACATGAGGGCTTTTATTTTGCAAGACAAGATGTACTATCTAAGGATGTTATACTACTATGACATACTACCATAGAATATACTGAAAAACTAAGTGGGGCAAAATGTGAAAAAACGTTCTTGTGCCATGTTTGCGGGAGTTTTGTTTTTACCTAGTTCAATCTTCGGTAAAAATAATGTGTTATCTGTATTCTACAGGTTGATACACATCTGGCAATATCAAACATGTATGGTTTCCGTTATGTCTTGGTACTGTAAAAAAAATTCTGGGCATTTTCTATATTTTACATTTTCTGTGACCAATACCTTTTTTTGTACTAACACCTACGGACTTGAGTGAGGTGCATTTTTTGCAGGCTAAAGTTTACTTTTTATTGCTACTAGTTTGGAATCCATGCCACTTTTAGATTTATATTTATGATAATTTTTATGGGACGTGAAATGACCAAAAAAAATGCAATTTGTTTTTTTTTTTGCAATTTTGTTTCTTCAATGGTGTTAAGCATATGGGATAAATGTTGTTATATTTTAAAAGGTTGTACTTTTTATGACGCGTTGATACCAAATATGTGTAACTTTTTATTTATTTTTTATTTGTAAACTGGCATTTTTTTGTATTTTTTATATTTTTTGACACTTTAAAACATTTTTTTTTTACTTTAACTTTGAATCCGCCAAGGGTACTACACCACTAGGGAGTGTGATCATTTTTACAGCCTAATGTATTGTAATATAAAGCATTAGGGTGTACAAAGATGGTGGTTTTACTACTTCCTACCTTGGGCCAGAAGTAGCAAAATTGAAAACATGGTGGCAATGGAAGCTTTCACAATTCTCCCAGATGCCATGTTAAGTGATCTGGGCACCCCGATTGCAGTGAGGAATGGTGCTTGGCACCATTTCTCACTAATTTAGCCGCCATTGCATCTTTGCTGCTGCATCTAAGGGGTTAAACAGTGCGGGAGGGCACCGGCACCATCCCGCGCTGTAACCGCAGAGTGTTAGCTGCAATTAGAACTGATCAACCAGTGGCTAAAGTCAGCCAGTGGCTGCAGTGCTCACCAGTAGATCATGAGTAAACAAAATAATAGGAAAACCTCCTGCAACATGAGCACTGGAACAGCAGTAAATAGTGCACATAAAAAAAAATAACCCGGGCAACCCTTATTACCCCTTACCACTTTGTGACTCACATGGTCATGCCTATAAGTAAACATGGAGTGGGCTCACAAGCTGATGCAGTGGGTACTGGTGGATTATTACAGCTGATATCCACTACACCCACCGTTAATAAGAAGGATTGGAGCCAGCTCTGATCCTTGCTGTTTTACCATTTAGACGGTGTAGCAGGTGGAAGCCTAATGAAGGCTTCCGGAACTGACATGTTAATGCTTCTTTTACTTCCTAAGTCAGTCAGGAAATAATAGAGCCTCCATGTTGGTACACTTTTCTGCATTATTGATATAATGCAGAAGGGTGTTAAAGTGATCTCGCCCCCTAGTAGTCAAGTACCAGAAAGGGAAAGCATGGAAAAGTTAGAAAAAAAAAGTTTTAAAAGTATAAAAATTTATAAAAAAAATATTAAAAGTTCAAAACATTTTGCCATTTTACAAGTAAAAAAAATGAAAAACAAAAAGTTACATATGATTGGTATTGTCACATCCATAAAAGTCCAATTTATTAAAATATAGTATCACTCATCCTGTATGCTAAACGCCGTAGAAGAAAACAAATTCCAACCAAAATTGTGGGTATTTTTGTCATTTTATGTTCCCAAAAAATTGGAACAAAAACTGATCAAAAAGTCGCATGTCTATCAAAAATGATACCAATTGAAACTATACTTCAGCCTGTAAAAAATGCACCATTACTCAGGTCCACAGGTATGAAAACAAAAATGTATTGGTCGCAGAAAATGGCACTGCAGAGCAAAGTGAAGAGATAGTGTTATGGATTTTAGAAGGCAGGGTGGAAAAAAATTCTGACCATGCAGTGGGAAGGGGTTAACTCTGTTTACTTTTTTTTTCACTTGATTTCCATAGCCCATTGAGTCAGTCATGAAACCCACCCCAACCAACAATTTCTAATAAAAAGCAAAATGCAACACTTCATTTTAATCACCTATCTAGACTGCATTTGAGGAATGTTTGCTATCTTAACGGTGCTGATTAAAACAGTTTTGATAATTGATTGTTCATAAGGTTGTTAGAGTTTATGGTATGTTGAATTACTTTCCGAACTGCTCAGCAAATTATAAATTTGAAATTATTAGGAAAGAAAATATTTTTTGAGAAATTACAGCTCCATTAAAATTAAGTGAGCACCAAACTTTACAAAATCTGAAATTTAAATCATAAAAGCAACAACCTGTAATAATGAAAATTGTGTTAATCTTATGGAAAATTTGCTTAATTCACATGTTCAGAAGATGTTGCTATGCTTGATGTATTGAAAATGTATTTAATTATGGCTTCATAGTTGGAATAAAAGTAAGCTTAAAATATATTCAAACATAAAATATAACACACTGTAAAGCATACACCTCATGTACAAGTATAAATTATTCTGATTAAATTGTGTGAACCTTCAGGTTTTACAAATTGCCAACTTTGTAGTTTCCACCAACAAACAATATCAGTACACCTGGTGAAGAAAAGAAACCAACAATTTTCAACATGAACTTTTTAAAGGACTAACAGTTTATCAATTTTTACTATACAAAATCTTCCAAGATGAACTAAGGATGACTCGGCAGCAGCAGCAGGCTAATCAAGCGTTCAAAATGGTGGTGTGATGACCGCACCTGCTCGGGCCTCGGTGAAGTCTTCGGAAGGTATGATGGAGGATGTGCTTTTGACCCTAATTTTGGGAATGTTTACTATGTTTTGTGTTTCCAGTCTGAACACTGCCTTGTCAGTTCTAATTGTGATTGACAGGTTCCCTGCCACACCAGTCTGCTGCTGGACCTGTTCGACCTGTTTTTTCAGTCCCTAGGGCTTATTTATTCTGCACATGACCACATATCACTTGTGAAGCTCAGCTCTTCAATTTATGCCAAGGTAAAAAATTGACTGAGGAAAACTGCGCCGAATGGTGTGTAACTGCTGAATGGTGTGACCAGCATTAAAGGCCCAGTTCAGACAGTGCCTATCTGACACCATCAAAGACATCTGAGTCAGCCACCCCAATCCCAGTAGTTTAGAGCAAGCCATTGCTCTCGTGGTCCTCATTGACCGCAGGCTTCAGTAGAGGGGAAAGGAAAAGCTAGGACCTGTCTTCCATGCCTTTTCTTTCTCTCCTACTGAATCTGTCTCTTTCACTACCACCCCGGAAGAGGAGCCAATGCAACTCATAGCCATGGATGCTAATACCAAGAGGGAGTACCGCATGAGAGATTGCCTGTGTCTGTACTGTGACAACGCTAGTCAATTTCTTCAGAACATTACCACTAGACCCAGGTCCCAGCCAGAAGAATTCCATTGCCTGAGTGGTAGTTGAAGGAGCTATTCAGGCATCTAGGTATCTTCCGTATTCATTTCAAAAGTATTATTGCCAGTATTCTTCTATTTTGATTCTAAGTCTGTATTGGGACAAGCCCTTATTGATTTCAGGGTGGCTGCCAACTTTGTAGATTCTGCCTTTGTATCAGCCTTGGGCCTGGACTAAATGAAGCTGGATCATCCTCTTCCTGTTATGGAGGCTGACCTTACTCCTTTGGCAGGAGGGAGGATCCACTTCAGAATCCCTCCCCCGTTGTATTTGCAGGTTGGCCCTAACCATTCTGAGTTTTTGTTTTTCCCGACATGGACAATTTGTCATCAAATATTTTTCTGGGTCTTTCTTAGTTGCAGCATCATAACCCCGTCTTAACTGGAGTAAAGGGGAATTGATTAAACAGGGTACTCAATGTTCCTCCGATTGTACTTCTCTGCAGTTATCTGAGTGCCAGATGGAGGAAGTTGACCATCCTGATTTTATGTGCACTGTATGTCTGTCCCTGTAGATACTGGGGTCTCTTACAGGTGGAATCAAAGAATCGTGAAGCATGTAGGATGAAAATGAATATGTCCTTTTTTAATGTGCTCTGCTGAGTTTTAAACTACCACTAGCAGAAACATTAGCAAGAGAAATTTTGTCAACAACTTCATCAATTCATAGTCAACCAACCAATCCAAAATACGTATATGGTCCCAATTTTAACTTTTACTGTTACTATTTCAAAATGTAAACACATACTTTAACACCTTAGAAAAATAACTACATGTACAATGGGTTGAATCAGAAATTGTTTTACCATTCTTGCAGCTTGAACAATTCATCTTTCAGGATTATTAGTTGTCTGGTGGTATTCATAATGATAATGGCCCAATCAGCAGAAAGGAGAAGGCTTTTAGAACTTTTGAATCAAGTGAAGGCTTATAGTCATTCTTGAAATAGGTGAATGGGTATTCCTGAATATCTAGTACCTATACAAAGAATCCAAAACGAAGAAGTCTCCAATCTAATAACTCAAACCATTCAAATTTCCAGAATAGGATATTTCCTATAGGGAAATACACCCCAAAAATGAATGGCTAGCAGAAAACATATTGGGAAATGGAGACCTCTTCTTCAAACTAAATGAGACCAGATGGGTCTCCATTTCCCAAAATGCATTCTGCTAGACAGTAAATTTTTTGGGGATTTGCCTATACCATTTTGTGGTATCCCCTATTTTGGATATTTAAGGTGTTTGAGTAGAATCAGCTGGGTTTGGGGTGCCTTAATAACTAAATAAGAACAACTGGATCTTTAAAGGGTTTATTACAAAGTATAATATAAATATATACAAATAGGAAATCTAGCTAACTACGGGACAGGTGGTGGGGGTGGGCAAAAAAGGGTAGCAGGGAAGCTGGTGGGAAAGAGATCTATCTAGCCCTTTGTGCCATTTTATATACCAGTCACACCCACACACATGACCCATCCATTGCCCATCCCTGGAACACCTCCAACAACTCTTCTAACCAATCAGCACAGTTCTTATGGAGTTGACAGACAGCATTGTAGAGGTCACTTCTTCCAATAGGTGTCATTCTTGTCCCAAAGGTCAACAGTCTTGCTGGACAGGTCACATTGTCTGTGGTTCCCCCCTCAGGTCTGGTTGAATCATCAATAACAGGTCCCTGAATGGTGGGGGTGAGCCATCCAGGTGTCCTAACGTCCTGCCAGGAGATAATGGTGTTGTTCCTTAGGCATGCTGTCCTTGGGATTACAGTATGCCAGTGTCCATGTTCATTATGCCAGGGATTATGCCAGGATTTATAACATGTGTCTTTCAGAAGGGGGTTGCAGGTATCTATGGCTATTTATGATTTAATTATAAAGGCCACAACTTGATGTATTGAGTCGACAATGTTATCAAATGTCATAATAGGATAAAGACAGCAGATATACCCCAAGGTTACATTCTCCAAGATGACTTGTTACTAAGGGAAATCTCAGAAGGCCCCAGATTTGCTGTACCATGTCAATATCAAAAGGATATAGCTAAGGAAAATCATACAGTAGGTTGACAGAAGACATGGGTGCTGAAGGTACATTAAATTTTGTTCAGGCAAAATACTGGTGGGAAAACTTAAAGGAGACCATTGTGAAAAATGTACAGGAATGTTTAATCTGTGCTCAAATGAATCCTAGACCAAAAGGGCAAAGACCCAAATGTCCAGGACCCCACTGGCTGAAGGACAATGGGAGAAGTTACAGAAAGATTTTGTTGGTCTTTTACCATGTGCTCCTGGAAGTCACAGATATTTGGTAGTGGTGGTTGATGTCTTTTCCAAATGGGTAGAAGTCTTGCCTATGAGTAAGGACACAGCTGTGGTAACAGCAAAAGCTCTCTGGCGAGAGGTAATTTCTAGATGGAGATTCCCAAAGGTCATTGAGTCAGACCAAGATTCACATTTCACAGGGAAGATAATGATTGACATATGTGAAATGCTTAATGCTGAACCAAAATTCCATATACCATATAATCCCTAATCATCAGGGAAGGTAGAAAGAATGAAAAGAAGTTTGAAGGAGAGATTGAAGAAAATGGCGCTACAGTCAGGGAACAGCTGGCTAAGTCGTCTACCCGCAATTTTAATGGCAATACAGGGTACAGATTCAAAAGGCACCTCAATCCCTTCCTACCACTTAATGACTGATAGAGGCATGAACATTTGCCACCCTGCTGATGCACAGCTCAGTACCCCAATGAGAGAAAGTGCTGAGAAGGAAAAATTCCTTACAAGACCAAGTACAGAGGTTTTGCAAGGGCCCCCAAAGAGAAAAAGGAGACCCTGAGAGCCCTTTTAAGAAAAGGGGGGGAGATGGTTTGGGTAACAATTTTGTACCCAAATCTTCTTGGGAGGCTAATTGGGTGGGGCCCATTTGAGATAACAATGACACTGAGTGGCCACATTGTAAACGTCAAAAGAATAGACAAGAAAGGTGGCAAATTCATGAAATTGAGAAATGTATTCATGCAGATCACTGTAAAAGGATATCACTGAAAAATTTGTATGCTTAGTTTTGGCGATTGCGTTGGCCTCGACCCACGGTCGAGGGTCGATGTGACCATCATCGACAAGAGTGATATGAGCGGGTCGTTAGAGCGATGCAATTAAAGTCTTGGGAGGCCAAACACTTCTTTTACCCCCAAACAGGGCGGGAGAAGCGGAAAATTAAAACTCCCAAAGTAAAAAGGGAAAAGGTAATTTGGCAACCCCTTTTGGTTTTAAAAAAGCCACAGAAAAAAAAAAAAAACAAATTCTTCTTTTGTCCCAAGCATGCCTTAAAACCTGATCACCACAAAATTAAAAAGTGCCAAAAGGGGCAGATGTTTGAACCTCATTTACTTAAAAACTGGAATTAAATACCCCTGCCCTGGAAGCGTGACCCCCAAACTGCATGAACCCCCAGTTTTAAAATTGCGGAAAAAAAGGGTCTTTCAACTACTTTTTGTTAAACTGGACATTGATATACCTGTCTGGGACAGCATGGCAAAAACCTGCATGACGCACTTTTAAAAAAAGTCCGGGAAAAAAGGGTTTTTTTAAACCCCCCCTTTTTTTTGAATGGACATTGATATTTGCCCTGTACCGCAGAAGACCTTAAAAACCTGTTGACCCCAGATTCAAAAGTCCCGGGGAAAAGGAGTTTTAACCCCCATTTTAGTTACTGGACATTATTTGCCCGGGGCCCGCTGAGCCCAAACCTGCAGCCCCCAGATTAAAAAGTGCCGGAAAAAGGGTTTTAAACCCCCATTTTAGTTTCATGGACATTGACTTACCTGTCCTTGCCAAAATGACCCCCAAACCTGCATGCCCCCCAATTTAAAAAGTGCCAAAAAAGGAGTTTTAAACCCACATTTTGTTGAACGGGACTTGAATACATGCCCCTGGGCCAAGAGGGCCCCCAACTGCGACCCCAGATTAAAAAAGTGCGGAAAAAGGGTCTTTCAACCCCATTTTGTTTATTGGGACATTGACTTACTGTCCGGGGGCCCAAAGCATGACCCCCAAAAGCAGGCCCCCCAGATAAAAAAGTGCGGGGAAAAAGGGTCTTTAAACCCCATTTTATTTCAGGGACTTGACAACCCTGCCCGGGGCCCACGCATGAGCCCCAAACCTGCTTGACCCCCCTTTTTAAAAGTCCCAAAAAAGGGTCTTTAAAAATTTTTTGTTTTACTGGACAAAACCCCCTGCCCTGGGTAGCGCTTGCTCCCCCTTAGAGTGCGGCCTTGAGCCATTGGAAAATATTGGTGGAAGTCCTGTTCCCCCAGGTCCCCTTTTTCTTGGCATTCTTTTTTTTTTTTTACTAACGTGGGGGGGAAAATTGTTTGTACTTTGTTTTTCCCGTGTCCATACCCCTGCCTCTGATAACCTACTTGGTAAGTTTCTGTTTTCCTTGTACATTCGGGATTTTTTTACCAGCTATTTTGTAATGCAAGTTTTTTAGTAGTTTAATTTCTAAAAAACACATTTTTAAAATAGGTGGAATCCCCCCATGTCTTTGTTTCTCTTTTTCAAAATTTTTTTAAAATGGGTTGTTAAACAGGGATTGATTGAAAATTTTTTTTTTTTTGATCTTGCAAAAAAAGTCATTTTAATATGTGTCCTTAAAACGTGTTACTATCCTGTTTTGACAGACCATACCCTTGGTCACTTTGACTTTGTGAAGAAAAAAATGTTGTTAAAAACAACATTTTTTATAATGGCCCTGTAGTATAGCTGATTTCAAAGCAAAGCCCAAAAAATTAAAAAGCATGACCTTGGCCCTTGGACAATTGTGAAGAACAAGTCTGTTAGAAAAAAAACTTTTTTTATAATAGGCCCTGTAATATTGTGAAATTCAAAGCAGCATGCCAAAAAATTATAAAAAGACTTCTCAGCCACTTTTAAAAAAATTGTGGGGAGAATGCCATTAGAAGGAAACTTTTTGTTCAATGGACCATGATTATTGCTGTATTCCAGTACATGACCCAAAAAATTATAAATAGCTTTCACCCACTATTAAATTGTGAGGAGAAATCCCATTAGAACCCCACATTTCTTTTCCCAAAAGGCCCATGTTATTTGCTGTATCTCACAGTTTTTGCCCCCAAAAAATATAAATATAAATTCCCTCAGCCACTATTAAAATTGTGGGGGAAATCCCATTAGAAGCCACATTCTTTTCCCAAGGCCCATGATTATTGTTTTCACAGCTAATGCCAAAAATTTAATATGATTCCAGCCACTTTTAAAAAGTGGGGAGAAATGCCATTTAAAAAAGCCACATTTCTGTTAAAAGGAAAAAAAATTATAGTGTATCTCACACCCAACATGCCCTAAAACCATTGCAATGCGAAAATTCTAAAAAAAGTGATAAATGGATACGGTTTGTATGAAACCCTTGCTGTTTTTACAGTTCCTCACAGAAAAAACCAGAAAAAAATAAAATTTTGGGGAAAAAGAGAAAAAAATTGCATTTAAAAAATAAATTTTTTTTAAAAAAAAAATTTTAAAGGGCCCATTTCTTTGAGGGAATGTGAAGTAGACCCGGCAACAAATCGGTGATGGAATTGGGGCCAAACTCATCAGAGCCATGTGATTCATCTTAAAAAGTAAAGATCCAATTATCTGTGGAAACCCGGAGCGTTTGTCTGTAATGATTCCGCTGGGGAAAGGGCCCGCTCAGTATGATGGGTGTGGGCAGGAAAAAAACCTCTATGGGTGCGAGCCGCTGGGCCATTGTCCTTTTGGATCCCCAGAAGTCTAGGGTCCGGAACAACCCAAAAAATGGTTTTGAGAGCAGATGTCGTGCCCCCTGATTTTAAAGCTGGTCTCTGTGTGTTGGATGTGTCCCCTGCATTGCATGCTTTGGGTTTAGGGGGAAAAAATTTTGCAGAGGCAATTGGGCTTTCAACCCCTCGCGCATAACCTTTTTTGCATTTTGTGCAGTGTGTGTTGTTTCCCCGTGTTTGGGGGTGAAAAACCAAAAATTTTTGTTTGCTAGGGGCCCTTTTGTTTTTACTTTTTTTGGGGGGGTAAAAAGTTTGGGTTTTTTTGCCGGGGCCCCGGAGGGTGGGCAAGTAAACTTTTGTTTTTTTTTGGGGAAGGGGTTTGGGGGAAAGGAGTTTAACCCCTATGTGGGGGAATGAGCTTTTTTTCCCCCTTTCGGGGGGAAAGTGTTTTTTTTCCCTTTTTTTTGGATTTTTTCCAAGGGGGGTTTGGAAAAATCGTGTGGTTCCTTTCCCTTTCTGCCCCTGAGTTTTGCCCTGCCCCTGGGATGAGAGGTATGGCCATTTTGCCTGTTGGGCCCCGTCTAAAAAGAATAAAATTGTGAAATTGGGCCTTGTGGTTTGTGGGGAGGGTGGCCGGCTGTGCCCCTCCCCCTCCTGGCGGGACCTGTTGTTTGAGTGTCCCAAGATCGTTCCAAAAATAAGATCACCATGTATGGAAAGGGATCGTCCGCATGACCATTTTTGGGGGCTTTTCAAAATGGCAAGGATGGTGGAGCTCTTTCCTGCCCCCACTTTGGTGGGTCAAACCCCCCAGGTCCGCACCCCCGTTGTAGGCCTGGGTCCCCTTTGTATGCGTAATGGCATTGCGTGCTGCCAAATCGCTGGGAGCATGTGGAGGGTGGAAACCCGGTGTTGCCCGTAAAATGAGGGGGGTTGGGGGGGCGAGTGACGCTGCAACGCAGCCGGCGGGACGACCAGGGTGCGAACGGCGGAAGTGCGAACTTAGATTCGACCTTCCCGCAAGCAGTCCAGACCGGGTAGCTTTTGTTTTGGGTTTAAAAGGTTATGACATGTGCCAGGCAAGGGAAGTGCTCCCGCTACCCATTTAAGGGCGGCCAGCAGATTTCGCCCGTTAGCACACCCCTTGCCTGGCACAAAGGGTTTTTGGCACCCAGCCAGCGCTCGGTCTCGTTGCGGAGAGCCGTCCACAGCCTGACCCGTGTTGGACGGTCTCCAAAACAGATTAATTTTAAACCGGGCCCGGTTCTTGGGCCCTGATGCCCCGAGGACCTTGGGGAAAGAACCCTGCATACCCCGCGGGGTTTTTTAAGAGGTGCGGAGCCTGAGAGCCACCGTCCCCCAGAGACATCACCCCGTCACCAGTGGCGCACAGAGTTATAGGGCCTTTGGCCGTGCTTACTAGTCATGTGTCGGGGGGTCGTGGATTTTCCGGGCCCAAAAATGCAGACATGCGTTGAAATTTTAGATGAAAGTGGCTGGCCAGGGCGGGACGGCTTTTTGGCAAAGAAATGCCCGCTTGGGATTGGTTTGGGGGAGGCAAGGGCCATGCGTGGGGAAAACCTCTGTGTCCACCCGATGGAAAAGGGAAAATTTCCAGGGAAAAGTGGCAAACCGACTTCAGATTTTGGCTTTTGGGGTGGTTTGGGTTAAAGTGTTTTTCTGTCAAAATGGAAGAAGAAGGGTGGTGCTAGTGGGTGTTTTGGCGTGCAGGTCGTCAAAAATGGCGGAAAGGGGAAGGGGGTAGGTGGGTCTTGGGGTGCTGGTTTACTCGCGGAGGTGGAGGCTGAAACGGGGATGTCCCCGTCATGACTTGAGAGAATGGGCAGTGAGGAACGTTGGTGGGGGGAGGAGGAGGGGAGACGGAGGGTGTACAGTGGTTGGAGGCCGGGTCAGTTTGGCCTTTTTTGGCCAAATGTTTCCCCCATTTAATCATGCATTGTGCAGTGACCCAGACATGTTGGTGGTGGGTTTAAACCCCCCTAAAAGGGTTTTTTGCCTTATTATGTTTTAAAAGGCATAGGCGGCATAGAATCGTGGGTGATCAGAGGGTTGGTCAAAGAAGGCCCCGGGTGAGGGTCTGGACCCTTTTTTAGGCGTTTAAACGAGGGGGGGGTTTGCGTGACCGTGGCTTGGGAACATATCAGCGGATTCTGCGACCGCCCTCTCCCTTTTTGAGGCGGAACCCGTATGACACTCCCCCCCAAATCATCTTTCCTTTCCCCCGTCCCCCAAAATGATGAAGGCTCGCAAGTAAATTTGTGAAAAGACCCCGTTACCCCAATGTGTCTTTTCATCATCAACAAGGGACTTGTCCTCCCGACATTCTGCAACCAGGGCTGCAGGAAAAGAAAAGGGCTGAAGACGTTGGAAAGCCGGGTTTTTGCTGATTGCCCGGTTTCTTCTCTCCTCTGATGGCATCGCAACTGGGGCAGAGCAGAGAAATATCCCCTTTTTTCCCTTATCTTTTAAAATGCCTTTGACCCAACCGATTTTTCATCAAAGAGGGCTCGAAAAAGGATTTCCATGTGGGGGTCAGAGTTGAAATTTTGGGCTGCTTTAGTTTGGGATGTGTTTTATGGATGTTTTTTTGTGGCCGTGGGGCTGGGAGGACGAGGAGGGAAAATGCTGAGCAGGTTCATTAAACCCCTGAAAGGGAAGATTGGCGACGCTGTTCTTACTGAGATTCCAGGGCCCTTACCCCGCGGACAGGCCGATGTCAGAATGACGATCGCTGGGATGGTGTTGTCGCCAGATGGGAAAGGGGCACCTTTCCTATTCCCTGTCCACCCCCCTTTGTCGCTTACCACTGATTTTTTCCATGTTGAAAATAAAAATTTGGAAAATAGGAAGGTTTTGGAAAGTTTTTATTAAAAGACGGAAATCACAGTTTTTCAAATCCCTCAAAAAAAACAAAAATTTTGGATTCCAAAAATAATGAAAGTGATCTATCAACAAAGTGGCCCGCGCCCAAAATGAAAAAACACGTATCTGAAATGTATTGGTAAAACAAAGGATTTTTGGCACTATCAAATTTACCCGTGGTGACTATCAAATTGCTGTATTCAAAAATTTTAATGCAAAGTGATCTATCAACAAATGGGCCCGCCCCCAAAGTAAAAAACAAGTATTGAATGTATCGGGTATACAAAGGGATTTTTGGCACTACAATTTACTGTGGTGACTATAAAATTGAAAATTCAAATTTTTAAGGGAAGCTGCCCCAAAGAACAAGCTGTAGTGCGCCCAAGTCAAAAAAAAACGTATCTGTTATGTATTGTTAATACAAAAATATTTTTGGGGACCTTTCAATTCACCTTGGGATATAAAATTGCTGTTTGATTTTGTGCAAAACTGCCCAATGAAAAAAGCTGTGTGCGCCCAAAATAAAAAAACACGTTCTGTTATGATTTGTATAAAAAAGTTTTTTTGGACCTTTTAAAATTACCCGTGGTGACTATAAAATTGTGGATTCAAATTTTAAATGCAAGGGGGATATATCAACAAAGGGTGGAAGGGCAAATTTTAAAAGAACACCCTTTTGAAATGTTATGATAATAAAAGTGGGTTTTGCCCTAAAAAAAAGGACCGCAGTTCAGAAAAGTTTGTATCCTAAAGTTCGGTGCCAAATCCAGGAAAAATTTCAAAAGAAAAAAGTTTAATAATAAAAGTATTGCAGTGCAATGTTACACTAAATCTTGGTGAAAATTATCCAGTTTTTTTTTAGAGTTGTCTGTGTTCGCCGGGGGGCCCCCCCCCCGTCCCCCCCGTGGCTTTACAGCGGAGATGCTCTTTAAATTTTCTCCTAACTATATAAAATCTTCCAATCTCTAATTAACTAAAAATTTTAAGGTCCAGCTTAAAAAGTGGGTTTTTTGTGAAGAATAGAATAATTTCGCTGAGCTGTTTGGACCAAAACAGAGCGACTCCCTTTGTCTGAGAGGGAAAAACTTTAGGTGAAAGGGAAACCTGTTTTATGTAAAACGGGTCATGTGATTTTTCAGCCAAACGCACCATCACATTCCCCGTCATGAGTCGCACAGAATCTCACTGTCTATTTTGAAATTATTTGGGGCCCAAGTTTCAGGAAGCGCCGGGAAAAAGGGCGTTTAAAGATGATGCAAATTTTTAAACCCAAAATTTTACTGATCTAAAAATCGATACCATAAAAAAATGGCCGATTTAAAAATTTTTGTAATAATCGTCAAACTAATTTCTGCTCTTGTTTTTTCTTCCGGATCTGTAGGAAGATCAATTTTGAAGCCAAAATTTTGGTCCTGGACGACGGTTTTTTGACAATTGGTTTACGCTATTGGATTCATGGTAGGAACCGTTCCCAAACTCTTAAAAAAGACATCCTTTCTTTATGGGTTTAATTCTAGTGCAAGTTACATTCAAAGTATTGTCGTATTTAAAAAAGGTTGTTTGAAGTAGGAGTTTCTGGCCAAAATTTTTGGGATTGTATTTATTTTTTTTTAAAATATATGTTGCAGCCAAATTTTTTAAACAAATTTTTCGAATGCAATGTTAGTTGTGTTTACATTCCTCGTTCTTTCCATTTTGTATTTTTAATGACAATTTTCATTTCCTTTGGTTAATTATTCACCATTTTTTGCCTTTGAAGAAGAACTTCTAGTTTTCAAGTTGCAATCTAAAGATCAGAAAATTATTCATCTCTTTTGGGCAGCTTCATACTTTTATAATTGTTGTTTATTTACATATTTTTTTTTTTTAAACTTCCATCAATTTAATACAAATTAACACAAAAAATTCTTTACACTTTTTCTCAGTCACCCTTTTTATTGGGATCCCCAGGAAGCATTTCTGACATCCCATGGATTAGGATCATACAGTCCCAAAATTTTCCCTTTTTATGAAA
>JAODAL010021129.1:65000-67774 GCA_025379985.1 Phyllomedusa bahiana | reverse complement strand
ATTTTGCATCATCTACAGCATTTGTTACCTTCCTACTATCTCGTAGTATGATTCTTCCTATCTAGTCTACAGCAGGTGGGACTCTTTCTATCTAGTCTACAGCAGTGTGATTCTTCCTATCTAGTTACAGCAGGTGGGACTCTTCTATCTAGTCTACAATCGGGTTTGGGATCCTTCCTATCTAATTACAGTAGGTATGATCCTTTCTAATTTAGTCTTCGCAGGTGTGATCCTTCCTATCTAGTCTACAGCAGGTGGGACTCTTTCTATCTAGTCTACATCAGGTGGGATCCTTCCTATCTAATCTACAGTAGGTATGATCCTTTCTATCTAGTCTACAGCAGGTGTGATCCTTCCTATCTAGTCTACAGCAGGTGGATCCTTCCTATCTAATCTACAGTAGAATGATCCTTTCTTTTCTAGTCTACAGCAGTTGTCATTTTTCCTATCTAGTCTACAGTAGGTATTTTCCCTTCCATCTAGTCTACAGCAGGTGGGACTCTGTCTATCTAGTCTACAGCAGGTGTGATTCTTCCTATCTAGTCTACAGCAGGTGGGACTCTTTCTATCTAGTCTACATCAGGTGGGATCCTTCCTATCTAATCTACAGTAGGTATGATCCTTTCTATCTAGTCTACAGCAGGTGTGATCCTTCCTATCTAGTCTACAGCAGGTGGGATCCTTCCTATCTAATCTACAGTAGGTATGATCCTTTCTATCTAGTCTACAGCAGTTGTCATTCTTCCTATCTAGTCTACAGTAGGTATGATTCTTCCTATCTAGTCTACAGCAGGTGGGACTCTTTCTATCTAGTCTACATCAGTTGTGATTCTTCCTATATAGTCTACGGCAGGTGGTACTCTTTCTTTCTAGTCTACATCAGGTGTGATCCTTCCTATCTAATCTACAGTAGGTATGATCCTTTCTATCTAGTCTACAGCAGGTGTGATCCTTCCTATCTAGTCTACAGCAGGTGGGACTCTTTCTATCTAGTCTACATCAGGTGGGATCCTTCCTATCTAATCTACAGCAGGTTTGATCCTTTCTATCTAGTCTACAGTAGGTGTGATTCTTCCTATCTATTCTACAGCAGGTGTGATCCTTCCTATCTAGTCTACATCAGGTGGGATCCTTCCTATCTAATCTACAGTAGGTGGGACTCTGGCTATCTAGTCTACAGCAGGTGTGATCCTTCCTATCTAGTCTACAGCAGGTGGGACTCTCTATCTAGTCTACATCAGGTGGGATCCTTCCTATCTAATCTACAATAGGTATGATCCTTTCTATCTAGTCTACAGCAGGTGTGATCCTTCCTATCTAGTCTACAGCAGGTGGGATCCTTCCTATCTAGTCTACAGCAGGTGGGATCCTTCCTATCTAATCTACAGTAGTAATGATCCTTTCACTATATTCTATCCTACAGCAGGTGTCATCCTTCCCATCTAGTCTACAGTAGTTGTGATCCTGTATATCTAGTCCACAGCAGTTATTATCTTTGCTATCTAGTCTACAGCATTTGTGATCCTTCCTATCTAGTCTACAGTAGGTGTGATTCTTCCTATCTAGTCTATAGCAGGTGTGATCCTTCCTATCTAGTCTACAGCAGGTGGGACTCTTTCTATCTATTCTATAGCAGGTGTGATCCTTCCTATCTAGTCTACAGCAGGTGGGACTCTTTCTATCTAGTCTACATCAGGTGGGATCCTTCCTATCTAATCTACAGTAGGTATGATCCTTTCTATCAGGTCTACAGCAGGTGTGATCCTTTCATTCTAGTCCACAGAAGGTGTCATCCTTCCTATCTAGTCTACAGCAGATGTCATGCTATCAGGAGTGGTCATGAAAATCTAATTTATTATAAACTAGTGTCACCAGTTGTGGAATGAGCTGATTGTCTTCTGCAGGGGTGGGTCAGACTTCCATGTAGGATATGATAAGACATACCTCACATTCTAAGTGAGGCAATGTACCGTAGCACGAGACAACTGGACAATGAGGTAAGAGATTGCTAGTCAGTTCTGGAGCAGAGACCGGAATAAACGTACTTCCATTGGTTGGGGCAAAAGGGTTTTCCTTATTTTGGAATTTTTAAGCTAAATTATCTGATTTCCTGCTTTCTGATTTCACCATGTTAGCTGAAATGCAAGGATAACTAGGCCATCCCCATTGCAAGATGCATACGCCCAGAAAAGAAAGGAGATTGTGTTACAGACAAGGACTGTCTTGGAGATAAGAAATGTTGTGTGCAAAATGATATAGAACAGGATGTACACCAATCCTCTAATTTTACAAATTCCAAATGCATATTACACTCTAGTGTAAGTTTTAAACGAGATTATAGATGGGTACCATTACACTGTTCAGCGAGACCCCTATCTACCCTCAAGCCTGCCCCTATATATCAGTTTACCAGAGTCATGGCACTTATACAGTGTCCCATTATAACAGTTCAACTGAGAAGCCCCACATAACAAAGTGCCCCTATACACAGTGCCCCTATATGCTAGTTCAGGTAGAAAGCCCTACCTATTCACAGTGCCCCTTATAGCACAGTTCAGAGAGCCCATACACAGTCAGCCCTCTATAAACACGATGTCCAGAAGTGCCACCTATACACAGTTGACCCCTATAGTAAAGTTACGGAAGCCCCTATACACAGTGCCCCTATACACAGTTCCAGAGAGCACCTATACAGTGTCCCTATACACAGTTCAGAGAGCCCCAATACCCAGTGCCCCTATATACAGTTCAGAGAGCCCCAAATAACCTCAAGT